>JBAMJV010009191.1:0-100082 GCA_037951105.1 Echinarachnius parma
TGTGATATTCCTGTGGTTTTTAGGGAGGTTACCACACAATATTCCTGTGGTATTCCTGAGGTATTCTGTCATTTTATGTGGTATTCATGTGGTATTCCTGTGGTATTTTGGGACCCCTGTGATATTCCTGTGGTTTTTGGGGACGTTACCACACAATATTCATGTGGTATTCCTGTGGTATTCTGTCATTTTATGTGGTATTCATGTGGTATTCCTGTGGTATTCCTGTGGTATTCCTGTGTTATTTTGGGACCTCTATGGTATTCCTGTGGTGTTTTGGGACTTTATCACACAACATTCCTGTGGTGTTTTGGGACGTTACCACACAACATTTCCGAAATGTTGTGTGGTATTCCTGTGGTAACCCATGCAATATTACCACAGGAATACCAATATCACATAATTACCATACCCAGTTCATATGGAAAATGTGATGCGCATCATATTCCCATAGTGATTATGTTATCATTTGATCTATAATATATATCTCCCCATGGAAGGTAAACCATCTACCGATAGATTTGCAATATTTATCTATCTTTGGTTATTTTGCAATCTCCATTGATCCTGCAATCATAGATTATGCAATATTTCTATACAGAAGCTATATTGTGCTACATGTATGTTCAATGTCCCAATCCATCTCCCCATGTTGATTCTGCTATCACCGGATCTACAATGTTGCCTGTATCTCTCCCCACTATCTATGGGTCTGCAACATGGACAACCTGTTTGCCGATGTTACCTCCAGACATCATGGAGACAAATGCCTTGCCGGTGTTCTCCAGTCCCTCGGCTACTGTTTCTCGCACCTGTATCAACAGAGAAAAACAATATTATAATAAGTTCCAATTACAAAGTGCATACTATAATATAAAAACATATCTATGCTCTTTACAGTTAATAGTTCAGTACAACAAATCACAATTAAGAAATTAACAAAATCACCAAAGACATCAAATTTAACATAGGAATATTCAACATATGATAAAAATGTTATTACATGTAATCTATAAAACATAACTCGAAGTATCAAAAGAAATTTTACAAAACAAACATTGACTAGGTTCAAATTAAAGTGAAAATACTGAGCAAAGATAAGTGTTCTGTGGTAGAATTGTACTGGTGACCTCCCAGTTTCCTCTCTTCTACCAACTGAATGATCACAGCCAACAGTTGCCATCTCCCAAATGGTCAACTTACTAGATCACTAAATCTTGTTGCATTCTTCAAAAGAGCAATGCTCTTTGTCTTCATTTACCTTCATAAATGCTTGATTTTAACAGGCATGCCCTTAGAGGTGGCCTGTATGCCAGTGGCCACCAACCAATTTTAATCTTCAACACAAAAAATAGGGTTTATGGTGGGAGTCTATCTGACAAGTCATTTTAGCCACATGAAGGAAAAACTTACGGGAGAGCCCTGACAAACAGAAAACATTCAATCAATACCTAACCCTACCTTCAATTTCCCTTGTTTATACCACGTGGCTAACTGGACTAGTCCCTCCTGGAAGTCTGTGACATAGGTCAGGACTATGAAGCGTTCCCTGGTGATGTTCTGGTCCTTGACATACTGGACCACATCATCTGGTAACACGGAAGGGTTTGCGCCACCAGTGTTGTACATGGAGATTTGCCCACAGATTACTACATGAGTATCCTTGTTCATCTATAACACAAAGAAACAGACAAATGACAGATTTACATAGTAGAACCCCATTGTACAAATGTTATAATATAACAAACATTCTTATCATCATGTCTTTTACTATGAAATAACAAGATACCTGCATGATAATCGAGAATACAAGCCATTTCAATAGTCCCATGGTAATACAATGTCCTCATAATAACGAGCTTCCACTGTATGCAGGTGTCATTTGTATGACGCACCTCTTGACCCCCGGGAAATGCGTCATAAGTGCGTCATTTCCTGGGGGTCAAGAGGTGGTCAATGACACCTGCATTAAATTCACCAACATCAAGAGTTAACTTCCACTGATTTCCCCTTACCAGTTTGATGACAGTGTTGCTGATTTCTCCTCCAACATTGTCAAAGTAGACATCTACTCCTGCTGGACACGCCTCTCGTAGTCTCGCCTCTACATTCTCTGTCTTGTAGTTGATGGCAGTATCAAAGCCCAGCTCTTCTGTCAAGAACTTACACTTTTCTTCAGTTCCGCATATCCCAACTACTCGGGTGCATCCTTCGATTCGAGCAATCTGAAGGGAAAAAAAAGTTAATAAAAAAAAAAATTAGTAACATCCTTTTGAACTTTTAGCCATTACATAGGCCTAATAATTGTCACTCGAAAAATCATAAATTGAGAATCAATGGATTCATAAGACATTACATAATGTTCATCATAATCAAGGCAAATGAAATAGGATTACAAGCAATTAAGTAGAATTCATATCATATTTACACGAGTACTCCCAGAAAAAAAGATCACAAGAGATAAGCAGGAGCTCCATTTATTTAATTCAAGACTATTACATTTTTGTCTTTCAATTCCACCTAGACCATAACCCAATTATTTTCAGGACCAGTTGTGAATGGGTTAACAGCTGAGCAGACAGGGAACAAAGGAGAATGGAGATTTAGACAAACCATGAGGGTATGGTTACATCATCAGATGTTTATTTCATTGTTCGAGGGGATATTAAATTCAGAGGATAAATTATCTTGTTTGCAATTACCTGTCCTGCGACAGACCCACACGCTCCAGCTGCTCCACTAACGACTATCGTCTGATGGGCTCCTGGGACTACATGACCTTTGACCCTGATACCAAAAAGAGAAGTCAGGCCTGGCATTCCAATCGCACCAACAGCAAGAGAATAATGCTCACCAAAAAGGGACTTCTCAACCTGCGCAAAGAATATGAGAATATTTCTTTACATTTTATGTTTAAATCATTATATAAAGTAAATTCAAAGAATGAGGACACTGAACATATATTTTCCATATATTCTTTCATTTTTCATTCAAATTACTATAATAGAAAGATTATTGTATCTTGTATAATATTATATCAAGAAAATGCACTTATGACACATCAAACAAGCAATATAATTGTTATTACATTGTTAATATATGGTAATTATTATTATATTTGTATAGTTATTATCTTATCATAGAACATCATTATTTGTATTAGAATTTTCAGCAGTATTAGTATAATAATGACGATGATGAGTTGATATAATTATTCTCATTCATATTACTGTCATTATACAATTACAATCACAATTTTTACCCCATCAGAATTATAAGACAAAGAAAAACTATCTAGACTCTTGAGGTTTAACTCACCTTGAAGCAATATTCATCCGGCTTAATCTGGCAGTAGAGTTGCCATGGGAGACGGAATGTTACGATGATTTCACCCTTCTGGTACTTCTCATTCTTACTCTCCACCACCAGTGCCACCCCGCCCCCATCTATTGTGTCACCCAGCTGCCACGATGTTACGTAAATCGTTCTAGCCGCCTCATTCAATCTGTATCTCTACAAAGTCAATTAATAATAATATATCAATAATTGATTTAGTTCAAAAAGATGGTTTCTATTAAAGCACTTTATTCACAAGATTAATTGTGAAAGGGATGAACAATAACAGCATGGAATTAATCTAGCTGGGATTTAAAGTACACTATAAAAATGATATCTAATTGGCGATGTTGGGAAATATTTTCAACCTTTTAAAATCTAAATTTCAATAACAAGAAATAAAATTTCCATCTCAATCAATTATCATCATCATTACCATCATCATCATCATCATTATAGTTACCATCATCACTAGATCACCATTGCAATTATCAGTATTATCATAATTGTCACTAATAACAAAAATACAAAATATATATACAAACAAAATAATATACTGCCACTATCACTTCATCAGATCTTCAATCATTTTAAAGTGAAAGTAAGGGCCTACCATAACAAAATAATATACTGCCACTATCACTTCATCAGATCTTCAATCATTTTAAAGTGAAAGGGGCGGACCTACCATATATGGATCCACTGACAACCAAAGAGTCTTGACTAGCAGGCAGCCATCTTGTATGTCAGAGGGATAGGCACATTCCTCTGTCATAAAGTTATCTTCCTGTGGCACACCATCTTCACCTTGGTCACAAATATGAGTCAAATGTACATATTATATATACTGTAAATATTTTTCAAAAAAAATACTGCATCGAACTACATTACAACTAGAAGTACCGTAAATCTCCGTGTATAAATTTTTTATTTTTAGACGCCCTGTATTTTTTTTTTTACACACCCTGTAGTGCTGTTGGAATGCTTATACCACTGGTCTAGCATTCATCAACATATACATTTTCTCACATAAAAATAGTGATTAGTACCAAAATTGCACATTTATCGAGTAGTAATATATGAATATTCATGAGCAGTATATATGAATATTCATGATGCTCATTAAATATGCAATTAACTTAACCCTAAAAAGGCCGGGCTATTTGAGGTCTTCCTACGGCCGGGGGAAGGCATTATGGCCCCCCCTTAAGATCTCGGCCGCGGAGCGGCTGATCACCGTGAAAAATTGCACGCATGATAAGTGAAGTGTATAGAATACAATGGTAATTTTAATTTTTTGAAAAATCCATTAATTTGCATATTTATGGTAATTTATGCAAATAAGGTCATAAAATTCATATTTTTACCCATAAATCATATATTCTTCATAATTAAACTCTGGTTTTCACTACATATATTCTTTAGAGCGTTTGGAATAATAATACGACAACATTTTTTGGAAGAGCCAGATTCTTCCTTATGTTTTCTATTGTTTTCATAATTTCTTATGTATTTCTTTTTTCTTTTTTTTTTACTTATGTATTTTATTGTTTTTGTTGTTTATTTTATTTCTAACTATAATTCAACTATTTTGAACCCCAAGACAAACATATAAAATGTAAACAAGACCAAATAACCAATGATATACCTCCTATTACGAAAACTGATATTTCCATATGTTTTGTACACAAATCACGAAATTGAGCGATTTTCGGGCTGACATGCATGACAAAAGGTCACGTGACTTTGTAAAATATGCGCAAGACCCAAAAGAAAAAAGTCACCAAGCAGCGGCGCATCAACTTACCGCGTTTTGGAGCAATAACAAAAATCGCGGAGGGGGGGGGGGGGGGGGGGGGCCATTATGCCCCCCCCCGGCCTTATTAGGGTTAAATTACTAACAACGATTTTTAATATGAGAAAATTTTCCAACCACTGGTTAGAAAATTGCATATTAAATGAGTACTGCAGCTCACGAATATATGAATATTCATTAGCAGCAGTGTTAGTTGCTCAATAAACTTTTGTAACAATTTTTTAACTAACCAATATTTTTTATGTGAGAAAAAGGTATAAGTTGCTGAATGCTACATTTGACAGCAAGCTCTTGTCATGCCCTAGACAGGACTTAACAGGCTTGGTACGAACAGTCACGTCACGTTCACGTTCAGGTCACGTGAAGGTTTTGTACCTTTTGTGAAACGGGTCACCCAAATCTACGAAGTGTCACGTTCAGGTTCTGTACCTTTTGTGAAACAGGTCACCCAAATCTACGAAGTGTTGGGTTACGTGACCCAACAGTTTGTAGATATACTATATGCAATTCATGAAAGCTCACGTAAATTGGCGCTTGCGTAAAACAAATTAATGTAAATTGTCGTTGAGAAGAGACTAATTCTCGGTAAATTTAATCGTGAACGAACCCGTCCTATTACCTATACTGTAATATACAATTATAGGCGTACACAGGCCTGGGGGCTGGGGGATGGACACCCCCTACCCCCATCCCCACCCCCTTACATAATTCAAGAAATGTCTTGGTCTCGGCCTCGAAATTTGTGACCGGTCCTGGTCTCGTCCTCGGCTGCGGTCATTTTCTACGGACACCCCCTACCCACACTCCCCCCGCTTACTTCAATTTGTCTGACGAAATATTCCCCCCCCCCCCCCTACACCCACCCCTTGAAAAAATCCTGGGTACGCCACTGCCTACAAGTAGCTACAAGTAGCTACCTAGTTCGAATGTCAAATACATTAATTGATTTATTTAATATTGATTGGTTGGTGTGATTGTTTTAAGGCTGAGTCATGTCGGTAATTGTCGGAACCGGGTCCCGATAAACTTTTACCGGTCGGGAACCGGTATCCCGATAAATTTTTACTGTCGAAACTCGGACCGGTAAAATCACGCAATCGTGCACGCATCGGCAAAATGCACTGTTTGGGGCTTATATTGCTCTTTTTATATGCAAATAACATAATAAATACTGAGGCTTTAATGGATTTACATATCAACCTTTACGGGAAAATAGTTACAGTATCCAGAATTAACTCAGTTTCGTATGAAAAGTATTTTTTTTTTCGAAGTAAATTCATCGTTTGTTCACCATTGCCCATCGCAACACGGTTCACAGAAACTTAGCCCGCTAGTCTGGGGGAAACATCACATGTACGATCGCTTGTGACTGTGAGCCACTGCATGCCCTTAAAAAGTGGCTATAAATTAGCCTTTTCGCAATCAACACCATTTTGATATTCTACTTACATGATTTCGAATGGCGTTTGACAGCCGAACAGAATAAAAAAAGAGCCCCGAAACAATGAAAACAACTACTCAAAACATCGATAAAAAACGACTACATCGCTCCAATTCGCTCGTATACCCTGTGTGCAAGTTACGGGGTCTCTTTTCTTGCGCAAGATCCATCCGCCGGGGACTTCCCCAATTCCTGGCGGATGGATCTTGCCGATAGAGGGCGGACTGGAACATAGTTCCACCGGCAAAGCGTATGAATCTCGCGGAAGAAAAAGAGACCCGTAACTTGCACACAGGGTATACGAGCGAATGGGAGCGATGTAGTCGTTTTTTATCGATGTTTTGAGTAGTTGTTTTCATTGTTTTGGGGCTCATTTTTGTTTCTGTTCGGCTGTCAAACGCCATGAAATCATGTAAGTAGAATATCAAAACATTTTTAAATGGTGCAAATGACCAAAAAACGTATTTTGAGCCACTTTTTGAATGCACTGGCTCATCAGCTGGATCATACAAAGATCCATCAGACAACTCCCCTGGAGTATCGGACTAACATTGTGTGCACATCCGCCGACAATATCGTTCAAATGACTAGCAATTTTGCGCTTCCTGTTCAATGTTCAATTTCTGACTGTCAAACGAAGTAATGCACCAAGAATTTCTCGAAAATAACCACTCTTTAAAGTAAATGATATCAATTGCCCCGTTTTTATTTGAATTCCGCTACATTATTGTGATAATCTTAATTTCTTTTTTAACATTTTATTTTAAAATTTTTTTTTTTCGGGGCACTGTTTCCCGATATACCGAACCGGGTCCCGATTGAAACGGTCGGTAACCGGTGTGATCGACCTAACCGACTCAGCCTTAGATTGTTTCATTATAATGATTGACTGATTAATTGATTGTTTATTAGATTAAATGACTGACTTATAGATTGACTCGATTCAATAACCATAAATAAACACTATTAATCAAATCATTGTTTTATTACTTTTAAACTCATTGATCACTGCTGCCAGTCACTCACTCACTCACTTTCACAGGCATGCACAATACAACGCTGTTAAGGGCAGCGCCAGTACGCGCAGACGTCGAGCACGGGAACTTCAGGCGTATGCGAACTGAATTGTCCGCTGCGTGTAGCAATTCAGCTGGAAATCAACATTTGCCAAAATCCACGGACGACACGTCTTTAGAAATACTACAATAACAAGACAAATAATGCAAGTGGTATGGTTGTACATTACCTAAATGACAGAACTGCATATTATCGTCTCAGATTACTCTGAATTATGCACGTACATATTATAAACATAATGATTGAAAAGATTTGATTAGGGGGTATCGGCATTTTCGTCGACATTTTTAAATCTCTTTGTGCGTGTATGTCTAGTCTTAGTAACAAGCGTTTGCAATTTTAAAAATCTTGATTAAACGCTCACGTCACGATTTGGTTAACGCGACACTTCGAGTTTTACCGGCATGGAAAACGACAAATTGTTGGGTCACTTTACCCTACACTTCGTAGATTTGGGTGACCTGTTTCACAAAAGGTACAGAACCGTTCACGTGACGTCAACGTGAACGTGACGTGACTGTTCGTACCAAGCCGACTTAACATGACTTGTTTTTTTTTTTTTTTTTTTGGCTGTACCTGCGTATAAAACGCACCCCCCACTTTTTCTGACGGAAAAAAGTGCGTCTTATACACAGAGATTTACGGTAATTTTTCACTGGACTGTAAAAATATATTTGCAGGAGCTTGCTGTTCAGATAAACAGATCCATGTTAGCAATGTAATTACAAGAATGAAGTGAAAGTAGAAGTTTGGACTTTTTCCTTGGATTGATTTGAATCGCATATATTGTGTGATATCACAATTCATAACTAGATGATTATGTTATATTCTAATCTTAACCAAGAGTATTTTCTTTTATCTCATTTATTATAGACCGTGTTCATTGTTAAAGTCTACGCATTGCGGCTGATCGACTGAACACGGTGACTATATCAACCATGCCTGCATGTCGTCACTTAATTGCCCCACTACACTACCCCAGACCTTGAGGCTGACATTGTAGCTGCCCACTGCCCACAACGCTATCCACACCGCTGGACCTGCCGCCAAGGTGGAGAAGGTTAAACGCCCTACAGTTGCTGCAGCTGGCTCAAGTGAAGAGTGGGCCTACTTCGTGTCTCGGTGGACTGATTATGTCGCGGCCACAAAGATCACCGGCAGGGACAAGGTTAACCAGCTGCTCGATTGCTGCGACGAACCTTTGCATCGAGACCTCACTAGATCGGCTCGTGGGAGTCTGACCGGCAAACCTGTGGATGATGTTCTGGCAGCTATCGATCAAGACCCTTGCAGTCTTTGAAGAGAACTCCATGTTGGCCCATGTCGCACTTCACAACATGCGTCAGTACGCGATGAAACGGTGCGCAGCTATGAGGCCGCCTACGTGGCCAGGCAGACATCTGCAAATTCCTCATCAAGTGCCCTGGCCCCGACATCCAGCTCGACCTCCTTGGCAACAAGAATCAGGACATGATGCTGGAGGAGGTCTTCCAGTTGCTCGAAGCCAAAGAAGCTGGCACACGATCCGCCTCCTCGCTCCTGGACTCCCACTCATCAGTGGACGCGGCTAGCAGCACGTACAGGAAAGCCAAGCAGACAAATATCAAGGAGAAACAGGACCTCTGTGGTTACTGTGGCAAGAGAGGACACGGGAAGAGCGCCCCGGCCCGCATCCGTCAAACTCAATGTCCAGCATACGGCCACAGGTGCACGCATTGTGATAGGCCCAATCACATGGAGAGCGTATGCCGCAGTAAGGACAAACCTAGACGTTCGTCACCCGCTGCCCCCAGTGACGAGGGTGCTATCTTTGATGCCCTTTGCTCCTTCCACACTATGGAAAAACCTCGTTGATCAGCCATCCCTCTAGGCCACCACGTGTATGAGGACCTCTCCAATACGTGGCTCAAGTAAAGGTCAACGCCCCAGCCGTTCATTGACGTGACTGTCAGGATCATGCCCGATGACTACAATGCCTTTGGTTTCGACCTATCTACCCCTACAGCGTCCTGCTCTGTTTCTGCTATGGCAGACACAGGGTGCCAGAGCTGCCTTGCTGGTATGAAGGTCATCCGCCGCCTTGGTTTACGCCAATCGGATCTCCTACCGGTCATCATGCAGATGCACACCGCTACAAATGGCGGCATCCGGATCCTTGGGGCGCTATCCTCCGTTTATCTGGCAAAGGCCTGCGAGGACGGGTCATTGAAACTAGGCAAATGACCTATGTCACGGCTCATTGAAACTAGGCAAATGGCCAATGTCACGGACAGCTCCGACAGACTCTTCCTCAGCAAGGAGGCATGCATCGCCCTGGAGATCATTCCTGATAGCTTCCCTACGTTGGGTACGACTCGGCTGGCACACCAGGTGGGTACACAAGCAGCCCTCCAAGACGGCCCCGGAGGAACTTGTTACTGCCACAGGCGTCAACGTCCCCCACGTCCGACAAAGCTGCCATTCCCTGCCACTGATGACAACCGTGTGAAGCTACAACAGCACCTCCTCGGGTACTACCAATCGAGCACATTCAACACTTGTGAACATCAACCCTTGACCCTCATGGACAGCCCTCCCATGAAACTGATGGTCGACCCTGGTGCTAAACCGGTTGCGCATCACACACCAATACCTATTCCACTCCACTGGCAGGATGCTGTGAAAGCGGGATTGGATCATGATGCGCAGTTGGGTGTGCTGAAACCAGTCCTCATTGGCGAGCCTGTTACCTGGTGTCATCAGATGGTAGTTTATGCCCACGCTACACGCAAGACACACCATACACCATCACCTTTCCATCAGACTCGGTCGGTCCCACACATGAATAAGAAGACTCTTTGATGCATGGAATGGTTACCATAGCGTGCCAATCTTCATAGAGGACCGCCACCTGACCACCTTCATTACACCCTGGGGCAGATACCGCTTCAAGACGGCCCCTCAAGGATACATATCCTCCAGTGATGGATACACCAGACATTATGATGAGCTCGTGTCGGACATTCACAACAAAACCAAATGTGTGGATAACGTCCTGCTTTGGACGGACACATTGGGGGATAGCTACTTCCAAGCTGTCGAGTGGCTGGATGTCTGCGGTCGGAATGGCATTACCCTCAATCCTGACAAGTTCGTGCTGGGCGGAGATGTTGTTGAGTTCGTTGGATTTGAGATCACCCCTGACAGTGTCCGTCCATGCAAGAAATACCGAAGGAAACACCGAAGAACATCACAGACGTGTCCTATGCCTTCAGCATGACTGCAGAGATGTTGCCATTCCTGCCACAGCCTGCCACAGCCTTCACATGGGACGAGGCCCTCCGGAGTGCCTTTGATGAATCCAAAGCCGTCATCGCCAGTGAAATCGAAGAGGGTGTGAGGATCTTTGATCCGAGCAAGCCTACTTGCCTGGCTACGGATTGGTCAAAGCATGGCATTGGCTTCTGGCTTTTCCAGAAACACTGCACCTGCAATTCCTCAAAACCATTGTGTTGTCCCACGGGATGGCAAATCATGCTTGTAGGCAGCAGGTTCCCGCACGCCGCCGAATCACGCTATGCTCCGATCGAAGACGAGGCCCTCGCAGTGGCTGATGCCCTAGTACTTTGTACTTGGATGTGAGGATCTCATCCTTGCTGTCGACCACAAGCCCCTTTTGAAGATCCTCACTGACTGCTCCCTGGCAGACATCCCCAACCCTCGCCCGAGGAACTTGAAAGAGAAAACCCTGCAATACAGGTTCCGGATCGTCTATGTCCCAGGTGTCCGACTCCGCGAAACAGACTGCATCTTGCGTCATCCGACTGCTGCGCCTCTGAAGCTACACCTGCCTGACGATGTCGCGACCATTGGTTCTCCTTTCATCAACTTGACAGGCTCCCCGACACTCATGGCTGGCCTTCGCACTCACGCTGACGCTGCCGCCATCAAAGCATGTATCCTCTCATCTTCTGTGTCCTCCCTGGACTCCCTTCGCCTCAAATCTGTCACGTGGGACAGGGTGCGTACTGCTACAGCCAGCGACGAGGACATGCATTCCCTCGTTGGCTTAGTCGAGTCCGGCATACCAGACTTCCGCCATGAACTCCTGGGACCCCTCCATGACTACTTCCAGTTTCGGGACGATCTTTCTACAGTTGACGGAGTTGCGCTTGTTACGTGTCGTTATTCCCCTTTCTCTCAGGGAGGAAGTGCTGACCCACCTCTATGCTGCTCACCAGGGGGTCACCTCCATGACCGCCAGGGCAGAGGCATCTGTCTTCTGGCCCGGCATCACCCCTGCCATCTCTGCCCTCCGTGCTCGGTGCGACCATTGCAATCGGATCGCGCCGTCCAACCCTAGATGGCCTCACCGCTTGCCTGCGACGCATCTTTGTCACATTCGGCATCCCTGACGAGCTAGCATCAGATGGTGGCCCCGAATTTACAGCGGCGGCCACACGTCGATTCCTCCAGGATTGGGGTATCCATCATCGCCTCTCCTCTGTGGCATATCCCCATAGCAACTGTCGTGCTGAAAAAGGTGTGAAAAAGCCGTCAAGCGTCTTCTCCTGGACAACACCAGCCCTACCGGTGCCCTTGACACTGACACATTCAAACGTGCGATGCTACAGTACAGGAACACGCCTGACAGGGACACCAAGCTCTCCCCTGCGTTGTGCGTATTCGGTCATCCTATTCGGGACTTCATCCGCACATGGCGTGAGACCTTCGTGGCTCGGGAAGATGTTCTCCGCAATCGCCACATGAGAAGTGCTGAACGCTGGTTGGAGCACACCAAGCGACTCCTGCCCCTTACAGTTGGTGACCATGTCCGCATACAGAACCAGATGGGTTCCCATCCCGTTAAATGGGACAAGACTTGGGTCGTGTTCGAAGAGTTACCCTACGGAACAGGAAATTCCTGAGAAAATATGTTCCAGTGTAACCACGCCCCCCTCCTTTGATGATGGACGGTGACTTTGGCACAACTCGTCGGAGTACTTGGCAGCCCGTCCTGCGGCCAGACCTTGGGGCCCTGCCGCGTCCCACTGATCAGACGGAGGATCCTGCTCCCGGCGCTGCGACAACCCTACCCCTTGGTGCCACCGTTGACGTGCCCCGACACCCCTGCCACCGGCCGGCCGGGACCTTTACTGCCCCGGCAGCGACCCCTGCCGCTTCGTCTGGAATGGTCCATGGCACGCCCCCTCATCCTCTTCGCCGGTGTGTGGTTGTTCCTGTTTCCTCGTCCGTCGACACGCAGTTACGGCCACTGACTCCCGTCGATGCCGCCCCCCAGTTGTCGCCTTTCCAGCCCCCCAGACGATCTACCCGTCGTCAAGCCAAACCCGCCTAGCACTCAGACTATGACATTCGGACAATTTGTCTTATGTCTTAGATTTTGTATGATATTACTATTGCATTTATCCGACCTTTTGGTAGTTTTTTGATGGCCTTCTGTCATGTATTAGGTTTGCGTTGCATTTATTGTTACATTTCTTTTTCTTGTTGTTGATCATTATTTGGGTCATATTTTTAAAAATTCTTTGTCGCACTGGACAATTTTAGTTTCTTTTTGCACCAAAGACTTGGGGGAGATAGAGGATTATGTTATATTCTCATCTTAACCAAGAATATTTTATTTTATCTCATTTGTTATAGACCATGTTCATTGTTAGTCTACGCATTGGGGCTGATCGACCGACACAAAAAGACAATCTTATTTAATAACTTAAAATCTTGCTTAGATTATTGCCTGATGAAATCGCCTTATTATAGACGCCTTGAGTTATTAATGTTGTGATAACTTTTTATTTGAACTATCTATAATTCATCAATTTATCATATGACATTATTTGTCACATTTGTAATGTTTTAAATGTGCGACATGGCGAGTGTTCAAATGGACATATTTGCTGACTGTAATGCAGAATTATTACCATTATAATACTAGATCCGAGTCTAGACTATATATACCAAGTGCATGCCATCTAGTATCATGTAATTGTTGTTTACCATTACCTTTACCAAAGATAGCCTACTGGAAGAATACTAGATGCAACAGCAGTCGGGCTTCGCAGGTCCCCTTGTAAAAAAAGTACTGCGGTATGGTATTGGGTCCTATTACCGGATACCATTTCTTTACGCCATGAAAACGATCAACATGAAGAACAGAGATATGAATAAAACACAAATAAGTGATCTATATATTCTCAAGATAAAGAATTGATAACTTATTTCGTAGAAAAAAGCGGCAAACTTACGCAAATTGAACTTTTACGGCACCCTTTCAAGAAAGCAGAATTTTTTGTAGCGCACAAACCGGGTTGTATTAACCGGACGCACCAAACGTGAATGTTTTGCATGGGAATGTCATTGACATGCGCGCTGCCACTGGTGCGCGGCAAAACGCGCGTATAACGCCTCAGGGCGCTTATTTTCTTCGGGAAATGGTGGAAAATGTTTGCTAAACATCCATTTATTATCCTCCGTTAATGCCGACTTTCAAATTCAACTTTCAAAATTCGAACGTTTTTCCTATTGGAATTTGCATGTACGGTAATACAACCCGTTCGGTATTGCAACCCCTTGCTATACTACTGCGGTAAAAGAACTGCAGTAGTACCGCAGTACTTGTACTGCGGTACCCGCTGTACATTTACTCCGGTAAATTGGTCGGTAAATTTACTGCGATAGTACTGCGGTAGAATACTGCTGTACTACTGCGCATACTGCTGTACTATGTACTGCAGTACCTCGGTACTACCACAGTACTACCGCAGTACTACTACAGTACGAGTACCGCAAATTTTGCGATAGTACTGCCAGTACTGCGTTAGTACTGCAGTACAACTGCAGTAGTACCGCAGTACTACTGCGGTAGTACTGCAGTGTACCACATGATAATGTGGTACTGCTTTTTTTTCCGCAGTCTAGCATCATTTCTCCAGTGTCGTAAACCACACAGCTCGCACAATTAAAGCGGCCAATTGTCCTATTATAAGATATATATACGAGTACACTTATTTAATTGATGGCGGCAATATATATCATGACGTTATTGTCTAATAAAAGTAATATTGACCCTTTCAGAACTAGTCCAAAAAATACTTGGGGAGACAATTACGTGAAGACCCCATTCATGACAACCCCCTCCCCCCCCCCCCCCCCCCTCGAGTCCCACGACCGGCCCCACCCTTACCCCAACCCCAGTTTGTCATCTGTGACTGTGACTGTGCCCCAAAATCAAAAATATATCCTGTAAAGGCTGTATTTCTATAATATTACCAGGTCGAGATTGCAGAGTCACTCTTCTATTTTGAACAGATGCCTGCATTCTTCAATGTTTCCTTGACCTTGTCCTTGATCTTGGACTAGGGAGAACGACCGAATACCGCAATCACGCATTTGTATCTGCTAACACGCAAAACTTTGCTACAAAAAACCTAGGGTAGAATTCATATTTTTCAATATTTTACCATGAAATTGCTATCCTCTTGAAGCTTAATCCTTCCTTGATCTGGATATAGCATTAGTTGTTCCTAAATCGATGTTTTAACACCCGAAAAAACAATCTGAATGCGCAGTGAGTTAGGAGACTTCGCGGTAGTCGCGGTAGCGACTGCACTTGAAAACTTCATTTTGCTACCACAGTGCATAAATTTTCCCAACTTCCATGCCAGAGTAGGGGGTTCGTAAACTCCCTCTACGTTGAATTTGAGGCCATTGTCATGTAGAGCAGAATCTGATCTTTCGAATGACACCAAATTCGCCGGAATTTTTTGGGATTTTCACCTTGCAAATTGATTTTTTTGAAGGATTGTTTTGCTGACATTTTTGCATCGATTTTCGGCACAAAAATTCGACGAAAAATCGTTTAAAACTGGAGGAAGGAATCTGAAAAAGGTATGGAAAAGTAGTATTTTATGAAAGTGTGTTGATTTCTCTACACATTGAAATACATTACTATGGGAGTAGTAATAGCGCTAAGCTGCGATCATCCAATGTAAACAAATTGCCCAGTACTGATTTTGATATTTTTAGCCATGTTGAGGCATGCGTTTTCTATTTATAGCGCTGGGGCACGCGCAGAGCATAGTTACCGTCCATCGGCTGAAACTGGCAGAACCAAACTTTGTACCTTCTACCTCTAAAATTGGAATATCTCCACTAATATTGAAGCTAATAAGTTGATTTAAGCACCATTATTTTTCTCACTTTACAAGCTTTCCAATGATATTAAGTTTGTTGAGGTTCCTTCAACAAATCTAAAAGTCACCGAACTCCCTACTTGGACACTCACAATCACTGATATGATTGCATGCGAACAAATTCAAAACAAAGAAAGGAGGCCGCACAGCCTTCGTCTTCGTTGTTGTGGTCGTGGTGGTGGTCCCTAGCTAGCGCATCGCAGGCGCTAGCATACTAGAGATTCATAGCACACGATGACTGTGCGTAAGAGGCGCGTACGCGAAGGCGTACACCAATATACGTAGCGCGATCTGCACTGCACGCATTTGACGTGACATCAAAGCTGAGCTATGGTATCTTCATATGAATTTCTTTTGAGAGATAAGACCGGGGAAAAAACATCATGGAAAGCGTCGACTTTGCGTTCATGCTTTAATTTGCTTTGTCATATTCTAGCAGTAACTTAGGCTTAACTGACGACCGACAATGTCTTATTCCAGCTGCAGTTTCCAGGCGCTGGTTCACCAGACGAGGTGAGTAAATAATTCGTTGTTCTGTCCCACATACCAAGATTTGTGTGGTATTTTATTTTTAGATTTTACACTTCTAAATGATTTCACTATCTATGTCAAGTGGACTATGCCTGGGAAAACCTTTGGAATTGTCCATGTTTACATGAACATGAAACACGTTTTGCATAATTATTCATATATGATTACAAACAACTTGGACTTTGTTACTATACTGTCCACCTTTCCAAAATTTTGCAGGAAAAAGGATGCATCAATCATCAATCCATCATCAATCAATCATCAATCCATCACACATCATCAATCAATCATCAATCAATCATCAATCACACATCATCAATCCATCATCAATCAATCGTCAATCCATCACACATAGGTCAATTAGCATTGGTATATACGTAACGCTGTAACTGACCTTGATGATCGGATCGTTTGATCGGATCGGCAAAATTTTATCGATCTTCGAAATCGGATCGATGATCGGGATCGGATGATCGGCTATTAAAAAAAAAAAAAAAAAAATGCTTTAATTTGCATCACTTTGCAACAAAACTGGTTCGTTACTTACTGCACATTTTTGTTCTGGTCACTCGATAGTCCGCCGTAGTATTTTTTATAAACATTAAAGCCATTTGGACGACTTAAATCAATATTTTGGATGCGCCGAGGTTGCTTGCTCGCGCAGGGCTGGCGCTAGCGTAGATCGACAAATCTATCGCTTTCATGGCCTTTTTGACATTATTATTGTTATTTTCACTGTCGGCATTCTAGCGATAGACGCGACCGATACGCGGTGCCTTAAGAGGCAAGAACACCGTAGCTCTACAGTAAAAGTTACTTACGGAAAATCTTTTTTTTTTGCACACAAAACACAACATATTTAGTATTTTGAGCGACATTTGTAGCCCTATCAATACATTTAGGGCTGTTATAATACTTTAACTCACCGATCTCGTGTGTCACTATACATGTCATTCTATAATTACGGCGAATTGTGAGATTTTCCACAATTTTCCATCACTCTTCGTCAGTCTTTCGCCGTTCAAACTGCCGTTATCGTACACAGATGCAATAATTACGGTATCGCTAGCGTGCACACAAAAAAAAAAAAAAAAAAAACGACGCAAAATTTAAATGAGTTATTTGACTTGACAAACTGTTACCGCTACATTTTTAGCAAATAATTGTGGGCCAGTGATTCCAATAATTATTCGGTAGCGGTAACAGTTTGTCAAGTCAAATAACTCATTTAAATTTTGCGTCGTTTTTTTTTTTTTTTTTTTTTTGTGTGCACGCTAGCGATACCGTAATTATTGCATCTGTGTACGATAACGGCAGTTTGAACGGCGAAAGACCGACGAAGAGTGATGGAAAATTGTGGAAAATCTCACAATTCGCCGTAATTATAGAATGACATGTATAGTGACACACGAGATCGGTGAGTTAAAGTATTATAACAGCCCTAAATGTATTGATAGGGCTACAAATGTCGTTCAAAATACTAAATATGTTGTGTTTTATGTGCAAAAAAAAATGATTTTCCGTAAGTAACTTTTACTGTAGAGCTACGGTGTTCTTGCCTCTTAAGGCACCGCGTATCGGTCGCGTCTATCGCTAGAATGCCGACAGTGAAAATAACAATAATAATGTCAAAAAGGCCATGAAAGCGATAGATTTGTCGATCTAGCGCTAGCGTGGCCAACCGGTAGAGATACGGCGGAGAAGACCGTCAGCGGATCGCGAGGCTATGCTTTCACGTGCTTTATAACGGCATCGCGGCGCAGCATGCACGCAGGTAGCACGCGACAGGTGATCTATCTCCGTCCATGTGACCTATTTTTGTTGATGTTGTTGTTATAATTATAGTTACTTAACTTTTGCATTTTGTTGTTTTTAGTTTGACATCGTTTTTTAATGCTGTTGCTGCATGCATTTTCAGTCAGATTTTTGCGCATCGCTTGTTTATTTTATCCTGTTTCCTTAATTGAATTGCAGCTTGATTATTAATATTACTCAGTATAAAATAATAATTAAGAATAAGATATTTTGATTTCTTTGTTGCTGTTTTTCACGACTGATTTTCTAAAAAATAACTGGAGTTTATTTAACTTTTTTGTTATTCTTTGTTCTCCTTTAGAATCAGTTTAACTCGATCAACAAGTTGGGTACATGATGTATTATAAGCTACATGCAGTAAATAATTCTGAAAAAAACAAACAAACAATAGAAAACATAAAATTAAGGGGACATTTTTTAAATAAACAAAGTAATAGTAATTAATACACAGGTGTACCCCCAATAATTTTCGTGCCCCCCCCCCCCCCCAACCAGTCCGACCACCTTCGCCACTGGCTACATGTGTTTGTTTGTTTGTTTGTATTTGATTAGTGTGTATTGCTTTGTTATTTTGCAACTAGTGCATAAGTTTGTTCGCTAATTACTTGTACCAATAGCCCCAATACCGATCCCCACGTCATTCAACAATCCGAAATGTTTTAAATGTACTAAAAATAATAGCCCCCGCCCCCAAACTTTCCGTCGTCCGGCGTATAGGCCTACTCAAGAAACAAAGTACCCTCCCCCAGTCTACTGAGAAGTGAGAAGGCTGCCACCCCCTCCCCGATACAAAACGAGTACCGGGTATTATATTTTAAAATATATAAATTATTGTTATGTACACAGAGTATAATAATAATAACAATAATATCGATTTATATAGCGCCTAATATGATTGATAAATGACGGAAATGATGAACTGATGAGGATGACAATGAATGATCATTATGAAGATGGCGATGCCAATGATTATTATGATAAAAAAGAGGATGGTAATGATCCATGATGAAGATGAGGATGATGGTGCATGTTTGACTGGTGATGATTATAATAATTACTAACATCGAGACGGACAAAGTGCCATTATAATGGAGCTAGGGGCGAAGCAAGAACATTGTAAACTGCGTCGTGGCAACTCCCCGATAAAATGTAAGTAGTATATAATTTATTATTATTTTTAATTGCGTTACGTACAATTATTGCAATATATGGGGAGGTCCTCAATACAGTGTGACAAAAAAATGAAGAAAGCGTTAGCCTAATGGCAGTGTGAACGAAATAATTACAGTTCCCCAATTTGCGTGCCCCCCCCCCCTGAAAAAATACAAAATCACACGGTCGCACATAAACTAAATCATAATCAGGGGCCGCAGAATGTTTTGATTTTGGGGGTGGGGGCTGACCACATTTCAATTGTTATCATAACTATCTTATCATCACCATTATTTTCAATTTGACGTTTATATTATGATGTTTTTCATCAAGTATACAATTTCACAAGCCGCCATCCGTCGGAAATAATAAGTATTTATATTTTGAACATCATCATGAGTACATAAAAATAAAAATCGCCCCGTCGCACATGGAAACTAAATCATAATCAGGGGCCGCATTGATATTGGGGGATGGGGGAGGGGGCTGACCACATTGTCCACATTTCAATTATCATAATTATCTTATCATCACCATTATTTTCAATTTGACGTTTATATTATGATGTTCATTATCAAGTATACAATTTCACAAGCCATCATCCGTCGGAAATAATAAGTATTTATATTTTGAACATCATCATGAGTACATAAAAATAAAAATCGCCCCGTCGCACATGGAAACTAAATCATGATCAGGGGCCGCATTGATATTGGGGGATGGGGGAGGGGGCTGACCACATTGTCCACATTTCAATTGTTATCATAATTATCTTATCATCACCATTATTTTCAATTTGACGTTTATATTATGATGTTGATCATCAAGTATACAATTTCACAAGCCATCATCCATAGAAATAATAGAGTATTTATATTTTGAACATCATCATGAGTACATACAAATTAAAATTGCATGGTCGCACGGAAACTAAATCATAATCATGGGCCGCAGAATGTTTTCGGGGTGGGAGGAGGGGGCCGACCACATTTCAATTGTTATCATAATTATCTAATCATCACCATTATTTTCAATTTGACATTTATGTTATGATGTTTATCATCAAGTATACACTTTCACGAGCCATCATCCTACTAGAAATAATAAAGTATTTATATCATGAACATCATCATGAGAAAGAGTACATATGAATTATTAATCATAACAAAAACGCATAGTCGCACTATCCATGGTCGCACGTGAAACTAAATCATAATCAGCGGTCACAGAATTATGTTTTTGATATTGGGGGGGGGGGGGGTGGTGGAGTTGGCTGACCACATTTCAATTGCATTATCATAAGTATCATTTTAAGTCCCTCATGCTCATGTTTATCTCATCTTCCTCGTCATTACATTTATACTCAAAGCGTAAACAAATTATAATTCTTTAAATTGAAAGAAGGATCGGCCGAATGTAGTCCTCGCACGCGCAACACAAGTCAAAATTGGAGCGTCCGTCATCTTCCTAAAAAGGAAAGAAAAAAAAAACATGTTATGATTATGTTTATATAGTTAAATTTTGACGCCATTAATCAATAACAACATATCAAACAATTTTTATACTCTCTCGATCTCCCGGAATTCGGGGACCGGGAGATCGAGAGTGCGAATTTACAGTTTATATTATACATGTATACTAATATAATTATGTACCAGCTTTCCCCTGAATCTTAGGCCTTGCTGGCGACTATATAGATCAACAAATCGTTTTTATGTCCTCTTCCATAATTTATCAGCATTCTCTATCAGTCGGCCGACAGTAAAAGACTGAATTTAACATGTAAAAGAGGATATGAAAACGATAATTCGTTGATCTATAATAGCTTGCGACATAGGACACGCATGCCGCCCGCATGCATGCACGGCGCCAGCACGGCGCCGATCGTGCGCGCGCCGGGTCTGACGGCCTGGAGTTCATGTGAACATCCGTCGGGAATATCGTTCAAATGACTAGCAATTTTACGAGTCTTGTTCCGATTTTCGCCTTTCAAAACGAAGTAAACTAACAAAGAGTATCTCGAAAATAACATTTTTTTCAAGTAAATGATATAGATTGTCCCTTTTTAAAATTTCAATTCCGATATTCTTGCAAAGAAAATGGATGGTTTTCTCCCGGGATTTTTTTTTTTTTCACATAAGTCATAACACATAAAAAAAACAAAAACAAAATTTCATCCGATCCGATCTCCGATCTTTTCTGCATGATCGGAAATCGGCAAAAACGGCAAAAAAGCCATGATCGGATCGGGATCGGCATGCCGATCCGATGATCGGTTACAGTGTTAGTTATACGTATGATTGAGTGACCCCCGCATCAGAGAAACTTGTGTTGCGCGTGCGAGGAGGACGTGTCCCGGGCAGTGCCCGTCTTTTTGTTTAAATTTTTGTTTAAATTTCACCTTTTTTCGTTGAAATGAATGCAATAGTTTGTTGATTTATACCCCGTCATGCTATCAGAGCTAATTGTTTATTTTTGGATGTAAGAAAAACCGTAAATTTCCGGCTGCAAAAATTGGATCCTAGTGAGTCATTCTGTGAATTGGAATACAACAGTCCCATGCACTCCATTTGAAGTCGAGTTCGCCTCCCTCCATCTGAGACGCTCGACGCATGCGCATTCTGACACATTACTGGCTTCACGCGGGAAGGTCGGCCATTTTGAAATTTTATTTTTGATATAATTTTGCAACGATACAAGGACCTGACGGATTCTTCTTTCTGCTTATGTGTTTGTTGACCGGTCCACCATGGTATCTTTCACACCTGCTGTGATTCTGCTCATTTTTGTTGCTGCCATTTCCAGCCTTCTCCCCAATACCGGACTTATACAAGGTCAAGGTCAAGGGCAAGATCAAACTCAACACCAAGACCATCTTCATAACTCAAGTAAGATCCTTCCATCATCTCTTCAGACACATATAAGAGCTCTGTGTGTACTAAATCCAAATTCTATTAATGGTTATACTAAAGTGAAACTTTCAAGTTATAAACATGACCTATTGAAAATTGATAAAGCAAAGCTTACATCATGCATCCTCCTCCTAGCTTTATCATTATCTAACGATGTTCAAGTAAACCCAGGCCCTGTCAAGTTCCCATGTGGCCTCTGCAAGAAATCTGTAAGATGGAACCAACGTGGTGTGTGCTGTGATTCCTGTGATGTTTGGTACCATGCGAAATGCCTGGATATGAACACACCATCATATGAGGCTTTACAAGCATCGCATGTTTGTTGGATATGTTACACATGTGGTATGCCAAATTTTGCATCTTCATTATTTAACAGTTCTTCCGAAATTGAATGTTCAAACAGTTTCTCGCCTCTTTCTCCTCTGGAAGATGCATCTTCTGTGTTCACGCCATTAGCTATGTCTTCCCCTACAACTGGTGGCGGTGCTAAGTCTAAGGCTAAGCTCCCTCCATCTAACAACAAGGGCAAGGCCAAGGCTAAGCAACATTGTAATCGTAAAATTAGGGCCGTAGTCATTAATTTTCAGGGCCTTAGAAGTAAAATTGAATCGTTGACTGAACTTATTCATTCTGTTAATCCTGACATTATATTTGGAACTGAAACTTGGGCAAATGATTCCATTAGTAATTCTGAACTCTTTCCCTCACACATCGACCTTTACGATATTTGGCGGAAAGATCGCAAAGACAGCCATGGGGGTGTCCTTATTGCTGTAAGGAAAACTTTGTTAGCCATTCCTCTCCCTGACCTCGATGCAGACTGTGAAGTTTTATGGGCCAAGATCAAGTTCTCTGGATATAGGGATATCTATCTAGGAGCTTTCTATAACCCACATCACAACGACCCTCGCGGCCTTCCTGGTCTTGAGGTTTCGATGAGTAAACTTCCTCCAGATGCATACAAGATTCTCGCTGGTGATTTTAATTTGCCAGACATTAATTGGGAGTCTGACTCGGTCAAGCCTAGCTCTGCTAGAATCTATAAAAGTAGTGAACAGTCATGTAACCTACTTCTTGATATTGCTTGTACTCATAATCTCCAGCAAGTTGTTAACTTTCCAACAAGACAACAAAATATGTTAGATCTTCTGTTCACCAGTAATCACACGCTGGTGGATTCTGTCAAGCCTATTCCGGGAATTAGTGATCACGACTCCATTATTCAGGTTGACTTAAACGCTTCTGTTAAACACCAGAAAACTCAAGCGCATAAAGTCTACAATTATAAGAAGGCCGACTTTGATAAGATCAGATCTGAGCTACTGGCTTTTTCTGATGTCTATTTTAATAATGATCCTGACGCTCTGTCCGTTAATCAGAATTGGGAAGCCCTAAAGCAACCCTCGAAATTAACTTTTTTTGCTGGTGGCCCGGTCGGGCCAGTAAAATTAGTATTTTTCCAATTTTGGTGGCCCGAAACCAAAATCTACTGGCCCGAAAAAAATAAGGAAAAACAAAAGTAAAATTAAAACAATAACCATACTCATAGTTTCAGGGTACTGGGCAATGTTTAGCCTCATTTGTTACTGTATTCCAATGCTCGAAATTATCTTTTTTTCTGGTGGCCCGAAAATAAAATTTACAAACAAAGAAAAACAATGGTCATGACTACTTGGTCATTAATTGGTAAATTATGGAAGTTATGTGTTAAAATTACCACCATCATTAAAGAAATCCATCACTGAATAAACAAAACAAAACCTAGAATCGAGCAGTTTCATCTAAGAGTCATCAACTGATGAAACTAAGCTCTTTTCCATGTACGATTTTGTTATTTTATGGTCCATAAAATCTCCAACACAAAAAAACACACATGGGACTGAGCATAGCTAAGATAAATTTTCAAATCGGGAAATGAAATCACTTAAATCTTCGTTATTTTACAAGCTAAAATAATTCCAAGTAGTCACAAGTCTCTACCTTGTAAAAATGATTCTTTCTAATACCTTCAAAAATATGAATAATGATCCGAAAGATGAAATTATTCCCCTTTATTGACGGTATCGCGGACGGTATCGCAGAGGCAAGCACACTGCACTTTCAATATGAATGAATGTGAAAAGTTAGACATGTGTTTTGATAGGTCTTAGTATGCACACATACTCCCTCTGTGGATTGGTTGTTCTATGTTTATATTCTACATGTTGCAAAGGCTTCCAGGGGGTGTGTGGGAAATTAAGAAAACAGCATAAGCATATGCTTTTACTTTTAGTCATTACACACCTCTGGAAGTTGTTTAATTTTACCATGATTTATCATGCAAGAAGTAGATAATTCAAGGGAGAGTGTTCATATGAGGAAATAGCACATATTTGTAGGCATAAATAAGGATTATTCAACTAGCGCAAGTGCGCTTGCGACTTTTTATGTCCGTCCTTTTCATTTCTTGCAAATATTTAAATCACAATTAAAGTGTTTTTAAGAGGTGTCAAACTTGAGATTCATATTCCTTGATGTTGTCTTCTTATGGTTTAAACATTTGGTGGCCCGATCGGGCCACCAAACTTTGGCATTTTCATGTTTTTACTGGCCCGACCGCAACTTTTACTGGCCCCGGGCCATCGGGCCTACGCCAATTTCGAGCGTTGCCTAAAGTCTAAATTACTCTATTTGAAAGAAAAGTACATTCCTAGTAAGATGAGTAGTACTAGGTTCAATATACCCTATATTACACGTGAAATTAAGTGCAAGATCAGACAGAAGCATCGCGTGTATAATCGAGCTAGGAAAAGCCAGTCTCAGGAGGATTGGAGTCTTTTCAGGGAACTTAGATCCCAAGTTCAGAAATCTCTTCGATCTTCCAGATGGAAATATCTAAACGAGGTGATTGGCCCTAGCCTGAAAGATAAACCTAAAGCCTTCTATCAATATGTTAAAAGGCTCAGACAAGATTCCACAGGTATCCAACAACTTTACCACAAAGGATGCCTTAGATCGTCTAGCCAAGAAAAGGCAGATATCTTGGGCTCTCAATTTGAATCTGTCTTTACCACTGAACCAGACATCCCCCTGCCTAACATTCTTCCTTCCAAGTACCCATCTATGGCGGATATAATAGTTCAGGGCAACGGTGTTGAAAAACTCCTCAGGGGATTAGACCCATCTAAATCATCTGGTCCTGACAATATCCCGGCCATTCTCCTGAAAGAGACAGCCTCTGAAGTTAGCCCTATCCTCACACACATTTATAATCAGTCATTAAAGACTGGTGTCCTTCCTGACGACTGGAAGAAGGCCCACATAGCCCCGGTCTTCAAGAAAGGTGATAAGACGAAAGCTGAAAACTATCGTCCTATCTCCCTGACTAGCATAGCTTGTAAAACCCTGGAACATATCTTGGTTTCATCAATTATGAAACATCTTGATACCTATTCCATCCTCTCTCCTTGTCAGCATGGATTCAGAAGAAAATATTCTTGTGAGACACAGTTGTTGTTAGCAGCTCATGACCTTGCTGATTCTTATAGGAAAAAGAAGCAAGTCGACATGATTATGCTAGATTTCTCGAAGGCCTTTGATAAGGTCCCGCACAATCGCCTGATCCTTAAACTTAGACATTATGGTATCCAAGACCATAATCTCATATGGATACAGAACTTCCTCTCCAACCGTGAACAGTCTGTAGTCTTGGAGGGTGTCAAATCCAAGGCCTCCCCTGTTATATCAGGTGTTCCCCAGGGTACCGTCTTGGGCCCTACACTCTTCCTTCTCTATATTAATGACTTGCCTGATCAAACTTCATCAACAACCAGACTATTCGCTGATGATTGTATGCTTTATCGTGAAATCAACAGCAGCGCAGATGCTCGGATGTTGCAGAAAGATCTTGATGTACTTCAGCAGTGGGAAAACACCTGGCTGATGTCATTCAACCCTGGCAAATGTATTGTCATGAGGTTCTGCCCTTCTCGATATCCAGTGAATTACAATTACTATATCCATAACTCCCTTCTTCAAATCTGTGAGTCTGGAAAATACCTTGGAGTCACCTTGTCCAATGATTTCAAATGGTCATCACATATCTCGGCAATCTCTAAGAAAGCCTCCCAACAGCTTGGTTTCATCCGCCGAAATACAAGGTTCCTCCCACAATCCTTCAGAGAGGCGGCTTACAAGTCTCTTGTGCATCCTCACTTAGAATATTGTTGCAGTGTTTGGGATTCCCATACAATCTCAGAAATCCAGACACTAGAGAGGATACAAAGACAAGCTGCTCGTTATGTCACGGCTGATTATCGAAGAACAAGCAGCGTGTCCGTTATGATCAGCAAGCTAAAATGGCCCAGCCTATCTTCAAGGCGCGCTGTGAGCAGACTCACCATGGTTTATAGAATCATGAATAACCTCGTTGCAATTCCTCCAGATACATTTTTCACTATAAACTCATCTAAAACTAGGAAAAATCACAATATGTGCTTCCAAACATACCGTCCAAGGGGCAATATCGACAAATTTGCATTCGCTCAACGGACTATACTAGAATGGAATAAACTTCCTAGCACAGTGGTTAATGCAGTCTCACTTGATCAATTCAAAGATCTTGTAACAAACCACTATGAATCAACACATCTTGATTAGGCCCACACTCCTCCTTATATCGTGTACACAAGTTAAGTTCATCTTCGAGATAGGCTGCATTATAGCCCTTTGAAGATTATAGAAGAAGAAAAAAAAAAAAGGCACCCTAAAACATTTCCGACAGTTTAAGACTTAAAAATCATTCAAATTTTTTGAAATTGTACTCACATATTGAGAAAATAGTGCAGATTCCGATGCGATGATCAGATTTGCGATATATTTCGAGATATCGCCTTTGAACGCGCGTTGTTTTTTGGCTTCACGAGTTTGAAGTGTTTTTAATAGCGGCACCCCCTCAACCCTCATTGACAATGCACGCAACTCAAAATTTCTTGTGCGATGTTGGTATTATTTATCGTATTTACTCGTAGCGGATGATCTACGCATTATTTCTCCTCAAAATTTCGACCAGTTCAGTTTCTAAGGGTAGTGCGCATCATCTCATGTGCGATTTTTTACAACACGCGCAAAAACAAATATTACGCGGGGTGCCGATATTAAAAACAGTGCCGATGTGTAGTACACCTACCATACTCCATATTTGACAACATGTTCAAGCCCGTCCAAGAAGTTTGTGTTGTTATTTGGGTCTTGAACATGTTTGTTCATGTAAATTTCTAATAATTAATAAAGTTAAACTACTATGCTTAGCAAATATGCTGTTTTTGTTGTGGTTTGGATTCCGTATTGTAGCATTTGAGCTCCTTTTCTCTGGAAAAAATGAGTAGTTGCTGCAGTGCTGCACACCCTGAAACGTAGTCCGCATGTACACAAAGTATGAACCCTGATGAAGGGCCTATTTGCTCAAAATACAAATTTGCTAAATAGTCTCAATTTAAGACTAGGAATAGTTTACATTCGGATTTTATTAATTTGAGTCTGATCATCATCGTTCATTTCAAGTTTTGATGAATTTGATCACACTTGACTTAATGAAATCGGAAGGTAAACTATTCAAATTCTTAAAAGGAGACTCTTTAGTAAACGTGTATTTTGAGTAAATACGCCCTTCATATATCGATTATTATGTCCGAAGCGTGCACGCCCACCCCGCGCTATAAAATCCCATCGCAAAGAAGATCGGTCTCTCATAGTAGAATAACACGTGTTTCGTCGCGGCGGTGCGCCGCGGCTAGGGAGGCAGGCGGCGAAGCGAACACTCCGGGATCGAGAGCGCAAACGGACGCGTCTGAATACTTATGCAGCTCTATGGCACTAGTATTCAAGAAGAGCTTCCTGCGCGATTTTTTGTCGGTAGATGGCATCAGCTAGGTATGTCGATGCTAACAAACTTTCTTATATGTTGCGTGTAAATGGTCCAGTTACTGGACCAATTTACTAGTAGATGTGCAATCCATCATCATTGACATTGACATTGTCCATGCATCCAATTGACATGATTGACCAATTCCAAATTCCAAAATTATGCAAAGCCAAAGCCAGGCAAAATTAAAAGAAAAATTATCTGAAAAAGTTTTGCCTGGATTTGCTCAAAAATTAATCAGTGTGTACAGTTAATCAGTGTGTACAGCAGTTCAAAACTACAAATACCTGGGTCTTACCTTTTCTCACAACCTATCCTGGCAAAAACACATTGATGGAATTGCATCGAAATCCAACCAAATGCTCGGGCTTATCAATAGGAATCTACGACGCTCTTCCCAGAAGATCCGACAACAAGCCTTCTTCTCCCTGGTTAGACCTCGCTTGGAATATTGTGCAACAGTCTGGAATCCATCTACAAAGAAGAGCATCTCAAAGATTGAAGCTGTACAGAGGCGAGCAGCAAGATTCGTTCTTCAACAATACCGCCATTCTGAGAGTGTGTCTGCTATGATTCAACAACTTCAATGGAGTACACTGGAAAGACGCAGACACATCTCCTGCCTTAGCCTCCTCTACAAAATTCAGAATGGCATGGTAGCAATTACACCTGACCAACTCCTCACACCAATGGCCCCAAGCATCACCAGACAATACCACCCAAATAAGCTCAAGCATATACATACTCGAACTCAGCTTTACCAGAACTCCTACTTCCCACAAACTGTAACAGCATGGAATGCGCTCCCCAATAATATCTTGGCTTCTACATCACTAGGAGCCTTTGCGGGAGCAGTTGCCTCAATCGGCAATTAATGGGACACCTCACCGGTTCCCCTCGACTCTACGTCCTGACTGATGGACCCTGTCGAGTACCCAAGTAGATGGGCAATTCCACGACATAAGGGACATGGATGCCAAAAATTCAAAATGATATTTGGTTTAAACAACTCATATTTTTTAATAATACATGAGTTGAAGTTTTAGGAACCATAATTTTTTTTCAAAGACGGCCATTTTTTTCTCTTCAAAATGGTCATCAAAGTATAAAAGTAGAAATTAGGTGATGAAAAAGATAAATTCACATACAATTTGCTACCAATAAATTTACTAAACCATTACTTCAATTGATTAACTTTCACATGAAAAGAGTTACCAGAATAACACTTTACCAAATGGCATGAACAAAATTTGCTGGTTTGATTATTGAATTTGACAAAAATCTTGATTAGCTCAGTTTACCATAATGGATGTAACGTTAGTTACCAAAAACAAGGATTTGTTCAATTTATTCCACAAAGAAGGTGATATATGGGATGCTACTTGAGATTTGTAATCTTTGACCAACTCTCTTTCTATCAATACAACAAAAATTGGGATGCCCACATACCATTGGTAAAAATTGGCCCTTCAAAGTGTGTAACGTCAGTTACCATGTAACGTCAGTTACCATGATTTAACATCAATTATCATGATGTAACATCAATTACCATAATTACCAAGGGAACAATGATAATTGAAAGATTCATAAACCTTCAGGAGGCACTTGCTAAATTGTTTAAGCCAGTTATTATCATGTAAATCAGTATAAAGTTCTTTCAAAAGACTAAACATTGTGATGTAGGGGATGTAACGTCAATTACCAAAATCATGGATTATAAAAATCTTATTTTAAGTTAAATTTCCCTTTGTTTCCCTGTAAGTTTTTATCTCCCAGTATGTGCAAATAGGATGGAAAGCCCTTAATAGATCTGCTTTTGTAAAATAAAGTGGTGTAAAAAAGGCAAAATCCTCTCTTTATTTCTGTGAAAGGGCAAAGGGACTTGGCCCTTAGATCCCACACCCCATATCCATTCCAAATCATTGATAAATCACTGTTTTGAATCTTAATAGTTAATATATTTAATATTAAACATGTGACTGGTATGGTATGATTCAAGAGGAAGCAACAAATTTGTTCTACAACCTAAACCTAATTTACATGTGTAACGTCAGTTACCACCCATAGGTAAAGCACATGTAAAACGCCAATTAGCCCCATAGGTCCTGATTTCCCATTGTTTGATCTTTTGCTAGGTTGATATCAGCATTTAACATTTCACTAGTATGATATCATTCTTGATGCAGTGTAAAAACAGTGATAAAATCAGTTTCATGTAAACCCCATAGACAAAGCATTGTAAAGTCAGTTACCGTAACGTCAGTTACCAGCATGCTCAGAATAAACTTTCCACAGAATTTTTAAAAAATGGACAAAGTTCTCCTTTTATTTGTATATATGTTCTTGATGGACCAAGGAATTAACCCATACCCCAAAAATCATTCTAACAATTTAAGGACATGAAATATTTCAAACTGATTCCAACACATGATTTTTCATGTGTTAAGCCTATGGGAAGTGTAACCGTAACGTCAGTTACCGACATACCTTCAGTAAAGTTATCATAGCATAAAGGGAAATGGTGCTAATTATTCTATATTTTGTACATCTGTTCCTGGGTACCCAGGGATGATGTCACATCAAACTCATCATTCTAGCAGGTCTGGGACATGAGATAATACACTTTGATTCAAGACCATGATTTTGCATGTCTTTTTTGCGTAACGTCAGTTACCGACACATTTTTGCTCGCTGTTCGATAAAAAATGCAGTTTTGGTGAAAAAATTCATACTTATTTCTTCACTCTTATCAACTATATACCTGTAACAAATTATAACCCCCAGGTATCTTTATTAACATAGCTACAATGAAATCAAAGTTGTAAAAATCCTACATTGTAACGTCAGTTACCGTGGAATTGCCCAGAAGTAGAAGTAGAAGTAGAAGTTATTTACCATAGTTTTTTCACCCTGCTCTTGCACTTGAAATGAAGCTGAGCTAACTGCATACAGCAGACATTAATTACAGCAGATATGATGATGATCCACAGCATTTGTATGGCGCCATTTATCTGTTCAAACATTCAAAGGCGCCTGCTCCTCCAAAAACTTACTGCACATATCGCTTGAAAAGAAATGTTTTTAGGCCTGCTTTGAAACCTTCCTTTGTCTTTTGAAGAAGAATTTATGCAATCTTCTTTACTATTTCTTTTCACTATAATTTATACCTGAAATGCATACATAATGCTGGATCTTCTTTAAACATTTTGTATAGTGCTTAGAAACCTTTATTGTAATTTATTAAATGATCATTATTTCTAAAATAAAACCTGCACCATTGCAAACTAATACTATACTAGTTATAACTCCACTCATGCTCGAAAGGTATACACAATTAGGGGCATTGATTTTCCGCGATCGCGGAAAATCGCGGAAAATCGCGGAATTGACCATTTGAAAAAAAAATTGTTTTTTTTTTTTTTTTTTTTTTTTTTTTTTCCTCTTTCTTTTTCGGACCTCGTTCCAAAGAAAACGAAACCGGGACCCGATGGTGACGGTGGGGAACCGGTGTGATCGACCAAACCAACTCAGCATTAATCATTATTAAATGAATTTTAAAGATATTTACTCTCTGGCCTGTGGTAAGTCCTTCCTGATATCAGGCATGACACATTCCCCCCAAATTTTGATGATTTGTGGGTGAAAATCATGATTTTACCCTACTCGTTAAATTTTGTATGGAGTTCTATGTAAACGGAATTTGCAGTTTTTCACATGTACAAAGTCTATGGCAAAACGGAATTTCCGTTTTTCAGGCAGGTAAAAACGGAATTCCAGATTTTCTGAAACGGAAAAGGCCTTTTTTTAAAACGGAAAATCAGTGCCTCTACACAATTACAAACGACTAAGTAAAAAACCTGTTATCATTCAAAAAGAGCTGTTATAACTCGATGGTTTTAACCATTTTTCATACAAAATTGTGCATGTGAACTTGTGATGTTTTTTTTTAAATAATGATTAAATAGAGCTACCATCAACTATTTAAACACTTATTTTGATTTCTTTTCAAAGAAGTCTATTTATAAGCATTTTTTGTCTTTTTCTAAAAAGTCAAGAAGTCCTCCGGCAGGGTAGACATATAAATAAAATATTTCGATATCAAATTTTACAACTATGAGTATGAGAGCATTCGAAAGAGAAAGATTCTCATTTCACATGATTTATTCAATGAACTTTCAAATGGAATTAAAACCAACCAATTTAGTGTCAAGGGGCATTTTGGAAAGTACCAATACTCATGTGTTCCTTTAAACTTTAAAGCTAACTACTTGAGTCTTGATTTTGTAGATGGTTTTGTGGTGGCATCATTAGGCAAGAGACCAGAAATGGTGCCCCCCCAAAAAAAAAAAACAACAACAACAAAACAAATACAAATGGGCATTCTCTACTAAGACGTGCCCACGACTTGGCATGCATGACTAAAAGAACTAATGCTTTATGCAATTTGTATAGCATCAGTTCTTCTAGTCATCCATACAAAGTCATGGGCACGCGTTAATAGAGGGGCAAGTCCAAGGTATTTGTTCCCAAGGGGGTGAATTTTCATCTTCACCCAATCAAGTGAAACTTGATGTCATTTTAAAGCTGAGATATTGAATTTTAATAATTTGAAAACAAAAATTTAAAGCGTGGCTCCAATAAGTATTAAGTAGTAATAATAAAATATATTTTGCATAATATGTTAATCAGCATAACGCGTGGGACATCTGAATTAAAGACAAATTAAATCATATTTAAAATGCTTGTAATGATTCTTTACTTATTATTGGCTTAACCTGATGTCATTCCCATTTGGAAGTTGGATTATGACTTTCAGCTTGCTATCTCATTCAATATGCAAATTAGATGCGTTCCAAAATCAGCATGTCCCACGCGTTACATTTTTACATCTTATTGTTTCGATTACTCGTTAATCGAAAGGTTTATTTTTCTGAAACTCTACAAAGTTCTAATTTACCTTGGGGGACATCCATAACATAGCAATAAAAGTTAATGACATTTACCTTATTAGCATAATTCTACAATTAGATTTTGTCACGCGTGGGACATTTTGTAGCGCGTGGGACAATCTGTACAGTAAAGCAATGGGTTTTTAAAAATCTTGTTTTGGCCAATTGGCAAATACACGATAATTTCGCAACACGCAAAGATATTGGCCCGAAACTTTACAAGTGTTTTCTTTAAAATCTTGCGCAACTTTTGAGACCAAAGTTAAGACGAACAGCTAGATCCTCACAAAGTCACATGACTTTTTAGAAGTGGAAGTCATTCCAGAAATTGCATGATTTTGTGATTTATGTACAAATCCTATGGAAAATAGTATTTTTCCATATGATTTATAAAAACTTGATTATTTCTTATTTTAATCACTGCAAATAAAAAAATTTAAGAACAATAACTGTTTGACAATGGTGAATAATTGATTTCATCAAAAAAAAGTTGTAAAAATGGAAGTTGAAAAACAAAGAAATACATAAGAATTTCCCAGAACAAAGAAATACATAAGGAACAAATTCGGTTTTACAACTTTTGTTTTTAAATATTGTTAAGAAATATCATAAAGAACATTTATGCAAAAATTGAGCATTTTCCAAGCTCAAATTCTTGAAATATCTATAATAAGGGCATATTGGGTGGCGGGCCTATGTAAAACGCATGGCAGAAAAATGTCCCACGCGTGACAATGCAATTTTTTTTCAAATTGTCCCTGTGTGAAACTCTGAAGTTTTGAGATGATGGAAATTTCATATTCTGGTAGAGCACAATATGCACATTACGAACATACCAATCATGTTTTGATATTGTTTTATAAATTCAGAGGAATTCACATTCAAAGTCAAAGTTTAAAAATACCAACTTTCTCTGGTCCCACGCGTGACGCTAGCAAAAAGTCGCATAAATCATTAATGTATGGAGGATTTCAATTTTTTTTTTGGCATTTGATAAAATTTGCTCCATATCTAAAATGTAAAAAATATTGGTGTTTCAATATTACTTCTAAGAGTAAGCTCTCTTTTTCGCTCTGATGTCCCACGCGTTATGCCTACAAAATAGCTTGGACTTGCCCAGAGAATGACTAATATTTACATTACTTTGTCCCATGATTCAGGTCTGGTTGGTCTTGCTATATCGTACGCCCTGTCCATCACAAACCTACTGATAACAGCCATCACAATGTTCACAGAAACGGAGAAGAACATGATAAGCACAGAGAGGGCGCACCACTACACCGTCGGTATCCCCTCTGAGGTGCAGGGGGGCATTACTCAGACTAGGTAAGGGAATAACACCCTAGAAATCTGTTGTTTTAATCCATCAATAGGCGCACCACTACACCGGTGGTATCCCCTCCGAGGTGCAGGGGGGCATTAGTCAGGTACATAAAGATTGTCATGATTGGGGATGCTGCACAGTGGTTCGCTATTGTGAACTAGGCTAGTTTGTGTACACACTGCATAACACTGAGCTAGTGTGTATTGTGCAACGTGTGCAAGGTATTTGCAAGATGGTACCGCCCATCTGATTTATGAATCTGCACAATCTTTTAACAATGAATACCGCCCTAGAAATCTGCTGTTTAATTGCTAGAAAGAATTAGAAGGAGAGGAATCATGAATGAAAATCTTGAGCAAAAACAGTTCACATGTAAAAATTACCTGGGGGTTCATATACTGTTGCGGAATAGTCAACTATATATCTATGTAGGGATAACAATATCTACAGGAATGTCAGTCTCCAGATAGAAGCCGAAATCAGGCCCTGGTCAGCTCTTTCATACCCTCTGAGCAGCACAGTAGCATTAATCAGGTGTAATTGTTTCCTCTTCACATTGTTAGTCTTCATTTTATCAATTTCCCCTATTCCCTTTACCCTTGCAACAGGCACTACCCCTCTAGCCTCAGAGAGGTGTGGTCAAGTTCCACAATGTCCACTTCACTTACCGGGAGAGTCACCCCAAGGCTCTGGATGGGGTCAGCTTTGAGACCCTTGCCGGGGAGAAGATTGGCATCGTGGGTCGGACATGGTCAGGAAAGTCCACCCTGTTCCTGGTGCTGTTCAGAATGGTCAACATCCAATGTGGAGATATGACCATCGACGTAGTGAACCTGGCAGACCTTCCGCTAGAAGATGTCAGGTATGACAAAGCTAAGAATCTGTTTTTATTATTAGCCAGGCATTTTGCCCTGACTAGAGGTTGTTAAAATGTGCATTTCCAAAGACCACAGCCCTAGTTTTTCATGACAGCTGTTAATTGCTTGGGGGTCAGGGTAGTTAACATCCAGCATGAAGTAACCATTGGCAGGATGAAACTGGCAGACCTACCAATAGAAAATAAAACATTTTGGAAATCAATTACAGCAATTTCTGGGGAGTTGTTAGTTGACTCTTTGACTACATGTGTTTGTGGATGATATTTGTCTGCATCTTAACCCCTTCCCTTCAAGATTCTGAAATCTTCATAGACTCTGTACATAACCCACCAGATTCCCATAAGTAACAGGTTAACCAAGTAATAAAAAGATAATAACATATATAAAAGCAATGATTAGGTTTCTGAGACTTTTCTCATACATGTATTTACTTATTTCATATCAGGTCTAGGCTGGCCATCATCCCCCAGGACCCGTTCCTCTTCAGCGGGTCCGTGCAGCAGAACCTGGACCCGGTGGGGCAGCACAGCGACCAAGAGCTCTGGAGCGTCCTGGAGAGATGTCACATCAAGGATGTGGTGACCAGGATGGGAGGTCTGGGGGCGTCGGCCGGGGAAGGTGGAAAGCAGTTCTCAACGGGACAGAAGCAGTTGGTCTGTCTTGCAAGGAGAATGCTGACAAAAGCCAAGGTAAGTTTACATGACTCATTTCCATGCATTTGTAATACAATTAATTGTGTAGTTAAGAGATCTCACATCAGGAAGATTTTGGCAAAGATAGATGGGTTTGATTACAACAGAGGCTTTATGGGCATTGGATAGGGAAACTAGAAAGCAATTCGCATCAGCTAGCCTGTATTGCCTGGGCCATATTGACAAAAGCCAAGTCAAGTAAGATGTAAACTGAAATAATTACTTTCAATTTGAGAGCTGTACTCTATAAATTGAGCTTTGTTTTGTAATGGGAGGTACTGTATCAAGAATATGACAAGATGCCTGAGACTTGAGCAAGAAAGGATAAAAAGTACATTTCATGAGTGGTAGTTGTGGACTGCGACTGGTTCAATTAGAAATGATTCCTCTAAAACTTGATATATTACTATTCTGCTATGCCATTCTTTAAAGGGGACCACCAGGCAAAGAACAACACATTATTATATGTTTTGGTACCATTTTGTGATATCAAATAGATACCCAACATTTTGCAAAGGGTTATGTAATTCATAAACAAAGCAATTAATTTCCACCACTTACGGAACCACTACTATTTCCTGGTTCCATACGGGCCAAACATTTGCGAGTGCGCCAATGCTATTCACGCGTACGCTTGTAGGCAATAGAATCCCGGGCGATTCTTTCGCTCCGCACGCATTAGTCTTCGCAATTCAGACCGCATGAACGCAGGCTTCAGAATGGTGATGCGTTTTCCAATTATATCTTTTTTTCTGAAAACATATTTGTGTGAACTTGTTGTTGGAATGGAATACTAAAGATGTTACCTTTCTATCATAAGAATATTATTTTTGGGTGGTGGTACCCTTTAATGTCTTTTTGACGAGCCCACAGAGGAGGGAGACTAAAGCCTGGCGCAGACAGACCCGATCCGACTGGTTTTCAGTCAGGCTATAGTCAGTTTCGCTCCGTTAGAGCCAAATCAACATGAATGACCTCCGACTGGCAAAACCGGAGTCCTGAGGCAACACATACTGAGTTAATCAGGTTGAAAACCAGTCAGATCGGGTCTAGTCGGCTCTATCTGCGTTTACCTGCAAGAGTCTATTAGGGTTGATAACTTTCCAACCCTGCATCTGTTTGTAACCAAACTTAATTGGTAGATGCCCTAGATTGGCCTCCATGATATTCTGGGGTCAAAGGTCAAATGAGGTCAAATGTGAAAGTTTACCTGCAAGAGTCTATTAGGGTTGATAACTTTCCAACCCTGCATCTGTTTGTAACCAAACTTGATTGGTAGATGCCCTATATTGGCCTCCATGATATTCTGGGGTTAAAGGTCACATAAATAGGTCAAAGGGCAAATGAGGTTAAATGTGAAAGTTTACCTGCAAGAGTCTATTAGGGTTGATAACTTTCCAACCCTACATCTGTTTGTAACAAAACTTGATTGGTAGGTGACCTATATTGGCTTCCATGATATTCTGGGGTCAAAGGTCACATAAGTAGGTCAAAGGTCAAATGAGGTCCAATGTTGCATGAATGTGCGCAAGTGGGCGAGACACTTTACGGCTATCGCCTTGTTTAGATGAAGGCTACAAATGCTGATAACATTTATATAACACTATAACAATATTTCAAATCACTGTTCTATGTACCATTATTCTTGAATGTCTTTTTCATCCTACAGGTTTTATGCATAGATGAAGCGACAGCCACCATTGACATGGAAACCGACAGTCTACTACAGCAGGCCATTCAAGAAGAATACAAAGAAAATACGCTCTCCAACTGCGATCGCATACTGGTCATGAATGGGGGAACAGTAGAGCGATTCAGCAAGGAGGATGTTAATGATGTTCCCATGGAGTAGATCCACATGATAAAACAGAAAACCAAATCTAGTTAGCAATCCAGGATTAGTTAAAAAACAAGCTGCCTATTGCCTTAATACCTACAAAGTGTGATCTCATACTAGAGGGTGTTTCACTAACCACTACAATTGATTTTAGGATCGTTTGAATAGGACGATTATCACATTAAATCAAAGCTAAGATCGATTTTAGTTTTAGTGCAACACACCCAAGTCTTAAGAAAATAGAGCGATTTGGATAGATGGCAAGTAGATGATAAAACAGAAAACCAAGTCCAGTAAGCAATCCTGGAATAGTTTGGTCTTAATTGTCAGAACAACTGCTGACTGTGTTTACATACTATTAATGAAATCGGGAAAATAAGAGCAATTTAGCAATGTGGGAACGATGTTACCGTGCTTTAGAGCTAGTAAAAATGAGCAATCAACTCTACATGTAGTATCCAAGAACAGTTTGGAGACAACACATTTTGTTTACCATTGCCCACCGCGCAACTGTGATCGCCGTATCTTGGTCAAGAACAGTGTAAATTTTGAGCAAATTAGTGAGCAATGTTCACATGTAGCTGACCTATAGACACTATGGACAGGCTGCTTTGACAATCTCACCTCTTTTGGGAACCTAACCATAATTGTGACCGGCTATAGCAAAACCTGGCACTTGTCGGTAATTCATGTTTTGAAGAAATGGGCATTTTAAGTTCACACAATGTGTGTAAAAGACCTATGATTGTAAAATTGAAGCAATTGTATCTTCGCTAATTATTGACCAATTAGTTAGAACAAAGCATCAAATGAAAGCTTGCGATGAGGCCTTTGTAATGGTATGAACATCTACATTTTGATTTTTACCAACAAGTATAAGTTTTGCTATAGCTGGTCACAATTTATCTTGTCTTTCATCATCCTCAATCTACTGCCCATTAATGCCTCTTTGACATTCCACGTATCTATTGTTCCAGTTCTGTCATGTAAGTGTGCCAGTATTTGAGTTTGTACCATTGGTTTCCTTGTGTTTGATAATGATGTGTGTGTTTTCTTCCAAGTACGTGTGCTTTTAAAAGTCTTTTGAAGGCATAAAATTTCCCTTACAAAGAAAGGGGAACAAATCCCTATAACGTATTTTAATAGTTTGATAGTTTGTTAGCCTTGTGGTAATTTGATGATAGAATATTCATGATGGGTTCATCATGTCATTAATTTAGGAAAAAAATGTTTGATATCGCCAGTGGGAATAAATATTGTCCATGAATTTACTGTTTGCATTTGTAAGTTTGACCTGGACATACATTTGATTTTATATTTCAGGAGTCATTCACTGCATTTTTTCTAGTTGTTGGAATCATATTTTGTTTGCAATATTATTGTTCATAAAAAGATTTTGTATATAAATCACGTGTATGTCTGGTACATATCAATTGCTGTATGACAGCGTATACAAAATAGATATACTTGTCAACGGGCATTGAACCTGCCCAAATGTGTTATATTTATATATTTGTATTGCAAACAGAGTACCAAAGTGCCATCGCCATCGACGATACTGTATTTGCTGTCAGTTAGCCTCTGAAGAAGATTCTGCTAGGATAAAAAATGTAGGCCCCTCTATTGAATAAAATCATGTTTTTTTAATATACGATTTTTTTGTTTGTTTGTAAACTAGACAAACTGTTAACTTTCCATTACGATGTCCAATAAGTGGTTGAACCATTTTCAATGTCTTTTTGTTGTTGAAGTTCATAAACCCCTCACAAAAAGTTCTGCAATTCAAGTTTGAGTGTTGATATCTATTTTGCTATGAAATGATCCTACTCTAATTTGAAATAATTGACAAGCCCGTTTATTCCCCTTGACATCGATGCCTCATTTGTAATGATTACAGACTTGCCAACCGTTCCGTTTTTAACGGAATTGTCCCGTTTTTTAAGTTTTTATAGCCATAAAAAACGGAACGTTCCGATTTTGAAAAAAAAAAAAAAAAAAAAAAAAAAAAAAAAAAAAAAAAAAAAAAAAAAAAAAAAAAAAAAAAAAAAATCCATTTTTTTTTTTCTTCTTTTTTTTCTTTTTTTTTCTTCTCGGATATACATGTACCATCCGATATCTGTCCGTTTTTTCAATTGTAATCAGCAGGGCAGTGCCATGTTAGTCTACAAACTGCTGTCAAGATGAAAGCCTTCAGATATCTCATCACAAATGATTCTTCTAAATTTGGCTCTTACCAGGTTTAATCTATTCATTAATCCTCTTACCATTTGTTTATTTGAACATTTTGTTACATGTAAAATACCTTTACTTTAGCAATAGATTGGCAGGGTTCAACGTGCCATTTTCTATAGAATGGGGAAGGAAAAAAGAAAAAAAAAAAAAACACACAAAAAAAACCACCCAAAAAACACCAAAAAAAAAACACTTTTTTTTTTTTTTTTTTTTTTTTTTTTTTTGTTAACCGAAACCGTGAAAATGAAAACGTTTTTGCCGATGCCGGTCAGTTAACCGTCGTGTAACCGTTTCACTACAGCCCTAGTATGCACCAGATTGCACAATTGTAAGTCCAAAAATGCAAAAGCTCCCTACGACACCCCCCTCCCACACCCTCCCCCCCCCCCCCCCCCCCCCCCTCGGTCGCTCCGCTCCCTCGCAATCGGGTGTTCAGTTTTCTGACTTTCAAATGTTGGCAAGTATGTGATTATGTTATTTTGGAATGTGCAGTAGAACTGAATATGTAGCCGTGTCAAAAGTGAAATGTCGCAAAATACAACATTATCAATGTGAATTCTTTATTATTGTGTGACCATTCAAAACACACGTACATCTCCAAAGGAATTTGTAACATTTCTATCTTCACTTGGCCCCATATTTAGATGTAATGCACATTCCATAATTACATAAGTTATAACCATTACAAATGGGGTATCAATGTAAAGAGGAATAAACAGGCTTTTAAATGATACCAAATTCATGTAATACAATATGGGGGAAAGAGAGTTATCAACGCTCGATCTTGAATTGTGGAACTTTATGTGAGGGGTTTATGTAACAACGAGGACTATATCTGAAGAATTATTCCGAAAGGATTGTGTGTTTCATTTGGTTTGTTTTATTAAAATCAATTTGGTTAATCTAGCCCACATAATTGCTCACTCAAGTATTGCACCACAGACTCATACATGTACAGTACTTGTATACAAATATACAATACAATCATAATAAAATATTGATAGAATAGTCCTGTATACAAACATATTAGAATGCACCCTCTAAACACCTGCCAAAATTATGATGAAATGTTGATTAAATATAGAAGTACTGTAAGGAAACACTACTACCAGGAGGTCTGATATAACAAAACTATCTCATCAAAAGGTAATTTTCCAAATGACCTTGTTATAATGATCGACTTTGCAGTTCCCATCGATAGATAATACTGTTCTTACATGACCACAGATCATTTATTCAGGTGTTTTTGTTTAAATCTGCACTACATGTAATCGTCACACAGAGATTCTATTACCTGAGAATACGAAACATTTATCTCCACATTGTATTAGTCTGTCGTCTCTTGATCTGAACAAATCATCTCCCCATAGCGATTATGTTATCATTTGATATAACATGTATCTCCCCATGGTGAGTAAGCCATCTATTTATTTATTTACTCATGGTATTAATTTTAAACATGTATGGCAGCAAACGAGCTGAATTGCATGTGCTAAACATTCAATTAAATAAAAACGAACAATGTAATTCATATAAACACAGCCATAATTGTGAAATTTAAATTACATGTATATATATATATACATTATTTTGAAAACCACATAATAGATTCAAATATTAAAAGTTACATTCTTACACTTGTTTTACTAATCATTAAATTCATTTTCACTTATTGTACAAAGAATAAACTTACTGATACTATAGATTTGCAATCTTTGGAGTACTATCGTCTTCTGTATTGATCCTGGAATTATAGGATCTGCAATATTTCTATACATAAGCTATATCATATTGCTCTATTCTATGTCCCCGATCTAAACCCCTCAAAAAAAGTTCGGAAACTCAACTTTGATCGATTGTATAACTTTTATTGTCAAATTGTATTTGTTCCTTTTAGTGTCATTGCAATGCATGATGATTTCCCTTTAAAATGGTACATTATTTGTCATTCATTTCAAATCAGGGAATACGCAGTGCGTTTCAGAATGGAGGACGGTCAGAAGTCAAATGTCGCAAAACGGGCCGAAAGTATTCAGTTGGGAAATTTGACTCTTGTGCCGTATTTTTTAATGTTCAGGTTGTATCGAAGATTGTAGCGTGTTCAAATGATTTAAACTTATCAAATTTTAAAGCCTATGTGTCTATCTTTTCAATACGGTTATGTCCGTAACAATTTTATTAACAGGTTAAGTATGTTACAGCTGAATATGGGGAGGGCCGAAAGGGAAATGTTGCAAAATGCATTTCTTTTTGTGAAATTCAAGGCGTTGCATCGAAAAACGACTATTGGAGGGATGTTTTAGGGTTGTAAATTGCATAATCATCAGTAAATTTAGTATCATGTGAAAGCGTGTTTATTTTTCTTTTAAATCATGTCTCACCTGTAATAATTATGCTATTGGGGTGTGTGCAGTAAAACCGGATATGGGGGTCTATAAATGCTATGAATTTAAGACCATGGCTTCTTGTTTCAAGATTCCTGTAAGATATTGTTGTATTAAGCATAACTCTATCATCGGAAAGCTCGTTAATTTACCTTTAATATGATGTCTCATTTGCAATGATTATGCTGAATGTGAGTGTGTAATACAGAAAACTCACAAACTTGACGTATTGAAAATGCTTCAAATTTCTCTAAACCTATGCAAACTGGCCAGAACTGGCATATTAGCGCCCTCTTCGACCGTGTAGGTATGCCCTTATTACCACATATCAAACGGTAGAAAGTCGACCTAACAACATGTCATTTTGAGCCCCATACATTTAGAGGTACTACACACACCTCAAGCACATAACCACTATGAATGGGGCATTATTTCATTGACAAATTAACACGCTTTAACATAATGTTGAATTTCATAATGATTATGTAAAGTAAAGTACTAAGATATCCCCACAAAAGTCGTTTTTGGATGCAACGCCTTCAATTTCACACAATCAAATGCATTTTGCTTACATTTTGCTGTCGATCCTCCCAAATATTCACCTTAATTGTACCTACCCGGCTTTCATATTTATTCCAAGTGAGGTGTCATTGGAAAGATAATTAAACAGGCTTTTGTCTGATACCATATTCAACAGTATCTCTTCATTGACAAGATATTCATCGTCGAAAGAATTTGAACTTGAGAAAGACCGTGATATGGTTGTCAGACCTTCCAACTGAAGTTTGTTGGCGCATTTTGCGACATTTCACTTCTGACTTTCCCCCATTCTCAAGTATACTGCACATACCTCGTGCTCGTGATGCTTACGAATTTGGTATCATTTTAAAGAGGTATACACACCCTTTCAAGTGATACCAAATATAACCATTATGATTTCTTAATAAAATAGATATAATCAATTAAACTTGAGTTTCCGAACTTTTTTTGAGGGGTTTATCTATGTATCTGCAATTATTATCTCCCAACATTGATTCTGCTATCACTGGATCTACAATGTTAACCATATCTCCTGGGTTTTTTTGCATAAAACTTTGAGAGTTGTGTTCAATCGCAAAGTTGCGATTAAAGAGAAGTCTGAAAATATACCCATAAATGCTCAAATGCAAATATTAACTTACGAGAAATCACAACTTTGCCATTGATTGCAACTCTTTATGCAGCACCCCCCTGATGTGTTATAAAGGAGCTATGGCTCTCCCTCATCTACGGATCTGCTACATGGACAACCTGTTTGCCGATGTTACCTCCAGACATCATGGAGACAAATGCCTTGCCTGTGTTCTCCAGTCCCTCGGCTACTGTTTCTCTCACCTGTATCAACAGAGAAAAACAATACAATAATAAATTCCCATTACGAAGCGCATACTATAATATAAAAACAAATCTATGCCTAAACAAAATGAATTAACTTTAAAAAATGAGTTTTCAACCTGGATAAATACTGTATGAACTGTATCAACAGAGAAAAACAATACAATAATAAATTCCCATTACAAAGCGCATACAATAATATAAAAACATATCTATGCCTAAAAAAAAAATGATTTAACTTAAACAAATGAGTTTTCAACCTGGATAAATACTGTATTAACTCATTAATAACTCATTTCTTGAAGTAAATAACTAATTTCTTTACAGTTAATAATTCAGTACAAAACATCACAATTAAAAATCAACCAAAGACAAAATCAAACTTTACATACAAATATTTATAATACAATAAAATTATATTTTTAAAAATTTAAAAAACAAGAGAATTGACTAGGTTCAAATTAAAGTGAAAATACTGAGCCAACATAAGTGTTCTTAACAAGTTGAGATCTATAACGCCACAAGTCTAATATCCAATGTCATTTTAGACCCCTGAAAGAAAAACTTTTTCAATAATGGAGAGCCCTGTCAAGACAAACAGAAGACATTCTATACCTCAGACATGAAAAGTACTGTTCATAAAAATAAATAGTTTTTTTTGAGAACTACTGCGAGGGAGCGAAGCGACCGAGCGGTGGGAGATTTTTCAATTTTGGGGTTCAGAATCGTGCAATCTGGTACATTCTGTGGTGAGATTTTTAACCCTATACACTACTCAAAAAAAGTTAAGGATCACTTTTTATTTTGTGTATAATTTTAAAATGACATATTTTACTCCTGAATGACCTCAAACACACTGTAATCAATATCACATTTGGTTCAGTTGTTGCATAATGTCTCTTGCATCATTTTTGTATTCCAATGAGGACACCATCTAGTCAAACAAAAAATGAAAGAACTAGGTAAGACCTCACTCATAGCTTGGAAAAAAATACAAGTTAAGAAAAAAGTGATCCTTAACTTTTTTAAAGTAGTATTTAAAGTAGTATATTTAATCGGAATCTGGAGTAAGATGAATTCCATTTAGCATAATACATACTAAAACAAGCTCTGGGTAAACATTTAAAATTATAAAAAATTGGAGAAAAAGCAGAAATCTGCGGAAACGCAGAAAATGTTCATGTCTGATACCTACCTTCAATTTGCCTTGTTTACACCATGTGGCTAACTGGACTAGTCCCTCCTGGAAGTCTGTAGCATAGGTCAGGACCAGGAAGCGTTCCCTGGTGATGTTCTGATCCTTGGCATGCTGAGCCACATCATCTGGTAACACTGGAGGGTACGTCTCACTAGTGTTGTACATGGAGATTTGCCCACAGAGCACTATATGTGTATCCTTGTTCATCTATAAACACAAAAAAAAAACAGACAAAATTGAAGCAAAATAAGTGTGAAGTTGCTACCTACATATTTAGCTAGCTGACGGTGATAAACAGTCTTCCATCAACCAAGAAGCGTTCCTTGGTGATGTTCTGGTCTATGGCATACTGGTCCACATCATCTTGTAACACGGGGGGGGGGGTACGTGCCATCAGTGTTGTACATGGAGATTTGCCCACAGAGTACTATAAGTATTCTTGTTCATCTATAAATAAAGAAAACAAACACAGAATACATTTTAAGTTGTTAACCGACTGACAAGTGATAAACAGTCCTGAATGATCAACCAAATCAAAATATCAGTAGATGTTTTGCTTTCATGACTATTCCAGCTTCACTAATTCAAGTATTATCACTCCAGGAGTCAGATCAATATGATGCAATGTAATAAACAAATATAATTAAAAGATTTACCACAATAGCATACAATAGTTACTCTTATGAACAACCTTCACCAACTGATAATGATTTAATTTTGGTATAACACATATTCCCCGTAGACCCAGTCAAAGTATTTTGACTAGTCCTAAATGAATCAGATAAGACTGATATGTACTTTCTCACATAGGCGTACCCAGGAAGGAAAATTTTCTACAACCCCCCCCCCCCCCCCCCCCCCTGATTACAGCATTCTCAACCAATGATCTTGATCTTGGTCTCGAAAATGTCAAATTCTTCGTCTCGGCTTCGAAAATTTTCTACGACTACCCCCCACCCCCCACCCCCCTCCTCCTGCTGACAGAAATTTTTCTGACGAAATAACCCCCCCCTTGAAAGAATCCTGGGTACGCCACTGTTTTCTCACAATTCTAACAGTGTCGATCGATGGCAATGATCTGCTCCTCATAATACAATATAACCTTATTATAATAAGGTAATTTTGCTGGCCCTAGTTCTTTATACTCTTTTATCTTTAAAATAAGATACCTGCATAATAAAACAAGGTAATTTTCATAGTCCTATTGTCCTCATTATAACGAGGTTCCACTGTATAGACATATATGATATTTAATTTCTTGTGGCACATCAAGAGTTAACCTGTTCACTACGAGATTCTGAAATCCACATAAACTTTGTACATAGCCCACCCGGCTCCTGTAAGCAACATGTTAACTTCCACTGATTTCCCCTTACCAGTTTGATGACAGTGTTACTGATTTCTCCCCCAACATTGTCAAAGTAGACATCTACTCCTGCTGGACACGCCTCTCGTAGTCTCGCCTCTACATTCTCTGTCTTGTAGTTGATGGCAGTATCAAAGCCCAGCTCTTCTGTCAAGAACTTACACTTTTCTTCGGTTCCACATATCCCGACCACTCGGGTGCATCCTTCCATTCTAGCAATCTGAAGAGAAAAAAAGGTTTTTAAAAAAGATTTAAAATTAGTAACATCCTTTTGAACTTTTAGCCATTACATAGGCCTAATAAGTTGAGAATCAATGGATTTATAAGACATTACATAAATGTTAAGCATAATCATGGCAAATGAAATAAAATTACAAGCAATTAAGAAGAATTCATATCATATTTATACAAGTACTCCCAGGATAAAGAGGGAGATGAAGGATCACAAGAGATAAGCAGTGATCTCCATTTATTTCATTCAAGACTATTACATTTTTGTCTTTCAATTCCGCCTAGACCATAACCCAAGTATTTTTAGGACCAGTTCTGAATGGGTAATAGCAGCGGATCAGACAGGGAACAAAGATAAGTGGAGAAAAAAGATTTAGACAACGAGCCATGCATGCATAAGGATATGGTTTCATCATCAGATCTGTTTATTTCCAACATTGTAAAACAGAAGACAAAGAGTAATGTACTTGTCATTTCAGCCTAGACGAAGTATCTGCTAGATTTGATAGTTTGGCACTTACTTTGACTCATTTTGTCACACTAATTGCCTTTATAGCGGATATATAAGCAGGTTTTAGTCTTTTACATTTATAACAAAAGATAACCGACTAAGAGGATATTCCCTCGCTTGGAATTACCTGTCCTGCGAACGACCCACACGCTCCAGCAGCTCCACTAACGACTATCGTCTGATTGGCTCCTGGGACTACGTGACCTTTGACCCTGATACCAAGAAGAGAGGTCAGGCCAGGCATTCCAATAGCACCAAGAGCAAGAGAATAATGCTCACCAAAAAGTGACTTCTCAACCTGCACAAAGATGATGAGAGTATTTCTCTATGTTTAAATCATTATATAAAGTAAATTCAAAGAATTAGGACACTGAACAAATATTTATATATATGATGACACACGCGGTACCCCGGGGTACCGTTGTACCCCGGGGTACCGCATTGTGTAGCGCCATCTTGTGTCCATTTAAAGCACAACCGTATTGCGTTGTGCATGCAGTGCAGCGCGTGCTTGTACTGCACGCTATACCCTGGTACAGCCCTAAAAAAGAAATAAATAATTAAACAAAATGGCGGATATTCGTTTGGTACCCCAGGGTACCATTTATGTCATCATATATATATTCTTTCACTTTTCATTCTAATTACTATAATAGAAAGTTATTGTATCTTGTATAATATTATATCAAGAAAATGCACTTATTACACATCAAACAAGCAATATAATTCTTATTACATTGTCATAAAAGGGTAAAAATTATTTAAAATATGTTTATAGTTATTAACTTATTATCTTATCATAAATCATCATTATTAGTATTAGAATTTTCAGTAGTATTAGTATAATGATGACGACAACAACAATAATAAGTTGATATGATTATTCTTATTCATATTAATGTCATTGAAATTACAATGACAATTACAATTACAATTTTTACCCCACCAAAATGATTAAGTTAGACAAAGAAAACTATATCTACTACTCTTGAGGTTTTAACTCACCTTGAAGCAATATTCATCCGGCTTGATCTGGCAATAGAGTTGCCATGGGAGACGGAATGTTACGATGATTTCACCCGTCTGGTACTTCTCATTCTTACTCTCCACCACCAGTGCCACCCCGCCCCCATCTAAAGAGTCACCCAGCTGCCACGGGGCTACGTAAGTAATTCTTGTCGCCTCATTAAATCTGCTTCTCTACAAAGTCAATTAACAAGATATTTTCATGGATATATGAGAATAATAGCGGCATGGAATGAATAGGAGTTGTAGAACACAACGCTACAAATAATAATGTAAAGCGCTTAGAGATGATTATCAATCATATTAGGCACTACATAAATCACAAACATTATTATTAAAATTATATCTTTTTGGCAATGTTGGGAAATATGTTCCTGATCTGAATTTCTCTTTTTAATAATACGATAACAAGAAAAATATTTTTCATCTCAATCAATTATCATCACCATCATCATCATCATCGTCATCATCGTCATCATCATCATCATCAGCTGCAGCAACAGCAGCATCATCATCATCTTTATCATTATACTGCCACTATATATAACTTCATCAGATCTTCATTCATTTTTAAATGAAAGGGGCGGACCTACCATATATGGATCCACCGACAACCAAAGAGTCTTGACTAGCAGGCAGCCATCTTGTATGTCAGAGGGATAGGCACACTCCTCTGTCATAAAGTTATCTTCCTGTGGCACACCATCTTCACCTAGGTCACAAAATAGTTAAATGTACATATTATATATTTTTAAACATTTAAAAAATAATATTGTATCAAACTACGTTACAAGAGGTTTATTTTTCACTTGACGGCAAAAATATATTTGCAGGAGCTTGCTGTTCAGACAAACAGATCCATGTTAACAATGTTATTACAAGAATGAAGTGAAAGTAGAAGTTTGGACTTTTGCCTTGGATTGTTGTAATTCGCATATTGTGTGATATCACAATTCATAAATTCAAACAACTTTAATTTACAGACATTTTGGAGTGATATCACCTTTTTATGACTTGTAAACCACACAGCTCGCACAATTAAAGTGGCCAATTGTCCTATACTATAAAGTATAAGTATATACAGATAATTGATATACGAGTACAATTATTTAATTGATTGTGTCATTGTGGTAATATCAATCATGACGTTGTCGTTAGTCGTTATTGTCTAATAAAAGTAATATTGACCCTTTCAGACCTAGTCCAGAAAATACTTGGGGAGACAATCCCCCCCCCCCCCACATCTACTAGTAAATAGGTCCAGTTAACTGGACCATTTACACGCAACATATAGGAAAAAGCGTTAGCATCGACATACCCAGCTGATGCCATCTACCGACAAGAAATCGTGCAGGAAGCTTGCTCTTGAATACTAGTGCATGAGTATTCAGACGCGTCCGTTTGCGCTCTCAATCCCGGAGTGTTCGCTTCGCCGCCTGCCTAGCGCAGCTCGCTCGCCGCCGCGACGAAACACGTGTTATTCTATGAGACCGATCTTCTTTGCGATGGGATTTTATAGCGCGGGGTGGGCGTGCACGCTTCGGACGTAATAATCGATATATGAAAGGCGTATTTACTCAAAATACACGTTTACTAAAGATTCTCCTTTTAAGAATTTGAATAGTTTACCTTCCGATTTTATGAAGTCAAGTGTGATCAAATTCATCAAAACTTGAAATGATACAAATATGAACGATGATGATCAGACTCAAATTAATAAAATCCGAATGTAAACTATTCCTAGTCTTAAATTGAGACTATTTAGCAAATTTGTATTTTGAGCAAATAGGCCCTTCATCAGGGTTCATACTTTGTGTACATGCGGACTACGTTTCAGGGTGTGCAACACTGCAGCAACTACTCATTTTTTCCAGAGAAAAGGAGCTCAAATGCTACGATACGGAATCCAAACCACAACAAAACAGCATATTTGGTAAGCATAGTAGTTTAACTTTATTAATTATTACAAATTTACATGAACAAATTTGTTCAAGACCCAAATAAAAACACAAACTTCTTGGACGGGCTTGAACATGTTGTCAAATATGGCGTACATATATGCAATACTAATTGACCCACGCCTGCGTCGCGATGTACACTAGCGAATGGGAAACTGTATGGCCAAGTATGCCCAAAAGTCACACTGCCGTATAGCAGTAGTGACTTCACTAACCCCCCTTTTTGGGGTTAGTTGTAAAGACTATTGTTCATGAATGATTTCTTATTTTGTATTTTCTCACCCAACTTTGTAGATCTTGCTAGATGGCCGATGAAAAATTCTCCATTTGATGGCGTCACGTTGCCCCTAGCTAAATTGAAATGGGCTTCAATAATTTTCGTTGGTCCTGCTTGCACGTCAACACAGCATCACCGCACACGTGAAAATGGCATTCACTGTGCAGCTAGCGCATTTTTACATACGTCATCAATCATACGAACTTGTTTTGGTCGGAAGCAAGGCTCATCATCGACTGTTAAAACTGAAAAGTAAAAATGTATAATTTAATTTAATGTGTGTACGTTTTTTCATTAAAAATAAATATATATTCCATCGTATTTCATTTAATTCTATTCAAAAATCAGTCGTTACAATTTTTAAATCCATATTCTTTAAAAGTTTGAAAAACAACAATTCGCAAGCAAAATACGGTAGTTTCATCTCAAGCGCACTCAGTGGCACACACTTTATTTCCGATTTGACAGGCATACAATAATGTGCGTAAGTAATTTACAACGTATCAATTCATGGCTGGACGAAGACTACCTACCGAAAGGTCATTTCAGCAACACACTTTTCACGGTACTTCCGTCGCAAGCGTGTGCGATGATCAGCGCTCGACGCGACTGCATGGCAAATGAACGTGAAATATTGGCTGATTCATAGCAAGAAAAGTGGGTAAGTATCAAAAACACATCTTTCAATGACAATGATTTAATTTCACCTTATATAGATTACAAATGTCATGTCATAAGTGGAATGAATAAACGGGGAGAAACCCTACCTTACGTTTTGATGTAGGTGGGGATGTGGGTACCTGTATAGGTACCCACATGTAATGGGGATGAATTGACCTATGTGTGCCCCCCCCCCCCCCCCCCCCCTCGATCCCCACGACCCCACGTGCACCCTAATTACCCCAACCCCAGTTTGTCATCTGTGACCGTGCCCCAAACAAAATAAAAAATATATTCCCCTAACTATAATTACCAGGTCGAGATCGCAGAGTCACTCTTCTATTTTGAACAGATGCCTGCATTCTTCAATGTTTCCTTGACCTTGTCCTTGATCTTGGACACTCACAATCACTGATAGCATGCAAACAAATTCAAAACAAAGAAAGGAGGCCGCACAGGAGCTCGCAGCGTCTTCGTTGTGGTGGTGACGTGATGGTTGTGGTCCCTAGCGCTAGCGCTAGCATACCAGAGATTCATAGCACACGATAAGAGGCGCGCACGCGAAGGCGTACACACACGTGTACGTAGCATGCACTCTGCATGCGCGCACTGTGTGACGTGACAACAAAGCTGAGCTATGGTATCTTCATAGGAATTTCTTTCGAGATAAGGACAGGGGAAAAACATCATGGAAAGCGTCGACTTTGCGAAATTTACATGTTTTAATTTGCTTTTTCATATTCTAGCAGTAACTTATGCTTCAGTGACGACCGACAATGTCTTATTCCAGCTGCAGTTTCAAGGCGCTGGTTCACCAGACGAGGTGAGTAAATAATTCGTTGTAAGATACTGTCCCACATACCAAGATTTGTGTGGTATTTTATTTTTAGATTTTAGTTTTTACACTTCTAAATTTTCTCACTATCTATGACTATGTCAATGGACTACTGTATAGTATGGGAAAACCTTTGGAATTGTCCATGTTTACATGAACATGAAACCCGTTTTGCATAATTATTCATATGATTACAAATAAGGCTGTAAGTTACTGACCTTGTCCTTGATGATCGGATCGGTTGATCGGATCGGCATTTTTTTCGATCATCGAAATCGGATCGGATGAAAAATAATAGTAATAATTTTTAAAAATCCACAAACGTTTGGGTTAATTTGCATCACTTTGCAACAAAATTGGTTCGTTACTTACTGCACATTTTTTGTTCTTGTCACTCGATGGTCCGCTGTTGTATTTTTTATTAACATTAAAGCCATTTGGACGACTTAAATCAATAGTTTTGGATGCGCTGAGGCTGCATGCTCGGAGCTGTGCATCGCGCGGGGCTGGCGCTAGCGGGGCCAAACCGGGAGAGCTACAGTGGAGAAGACCGTCAGCGGAGGCTAGGTGCTTTCACATGCTTTTGAGATGCAGCGCGGCGCAGCGATGTTTTTCCGTCCATGTGACTTCTTTTTTTTGTTGACGTTGTTATAATGGATATTTTTGCATTTTGTTGTTTTTAGTTAAGTTTGACATCGTTTTTGTTGCTGCATGCATTTTCAGTCAGATTTTGAGCATCGCACATGTTTTCTATTTAACTTGCCAGCGTTTATTTTATCCTGTTTCCTTGAATTGTAAGTTACGAAGTATAAAATAATAATTTAGATATTTTGATTTCTTTGTTGCTGTTTTTCACAACTGATTTTCTAAAAAATAACTGGAGTTTATTTAAAGGGGTAGTACAGTTTTGGTAAGGCTGAACTTTTGTAACCAAACCTGGGCCCCGTTGCAGAAAGAGATAAAATCGATCGTAAGTTACGATTGATCGTAAGTCAGAAAATTTACGCGTTTCAACCAATCAGATTTGCGCATCTAGAACACGTGATATGACTTACGCTTAATTGCAACTTACGATCGATTTTATCTCTTTCTGCAACGGGGCCCTGGACAGTAACATTATAAACTATAGTTATAACTCTACCATGCTCGAAATGTATACAAAATTACAAACGACTAAGTAAAAAGCCTGTTATTAAAAAAAAGAGCCATTAAAGGGTGCTTTCTAAAAAGGCATTGGTTTCAACCATTTTTCATACAAAATTATGCACGTGATGTTTTATTGAAATAATTATTAAATAGAGAGATCATCAACAACTATTTAAAAAACGCTTTTGAATTTTTTTGAAAAAGTGCAAGCATTTAAAAAAAAATTTGAAAAAATCATCTAATTATTTGGGCCCCAAATAATTATAAGATGCGATATATATTTATTGATATTTCAGCCGTTTCTGGGTCGATTTTGACCAAATAAAGTTTATGCTGTCATTAAAATTGCATGTTCTCTCAAATTCGACACTCAGTTTTTCATTACCTCACAACAAAATTGTGATGTGCAGCGCCCTCTCTAACAAAACTAAACTACCCCTTTAACTTTTTTGTTATTCTTTGTTCTCATTTAGAATCTGTTTTCCTTGATCAACAAGTTGGGTACATGATGTATTATAAGCTACATGCAGTATAATAGCGACGGGGGGGGGGGGGGGCACCTATCTATCTACAAATCTATCGTTTTTATGTCCTCTTCCATAATTTAACTGCATTCTTTAACAGTCGGCCGACAGTAAAAGACTGCATTTTACATGTAAAAGAGGATATGAAAACGATAATTTGTTGATCTAGCTTGCGATATAGTAGGACACGCATGCCGCTCGCATGCATGCAAGACAGCGCAGCGATCGTGCGCGCGCCGGGTCTGACGGCCCAGAGTTCGTGTGTGAACATCCGTCGGGAATATCGTTCAAATGACTAGCAATTTTGCGTGTCTTGTTCCGATTTCCGCCTTTCAAACGAAGTAAACTAACAAAGAATTCCTCGAAAATAACCATTTTTTGAAGTAAATGATATAGATTGTCCCTTTTTTATTTTAATTCCGCTATTCTTCAAAGAAAAATGGATGGTTTTCTTAATGTTTTTTTTTTTTTGACGGGTTAAAAAAAAAAAATCTCATCCGATCCGATCTTCTGATTTTTTTTGCATGATCAGAAATCGGCAAAAATGGTCCGATCATGTATGATCGGATCGTGATCGCCGATCGGCATGCCGATCCGATGATCGGTTACAGCGTTAATTACAAACAACTTGGTATACCGGCCACCTTTCCAAAATTTGCAGGAAAAAGGATGCAAATTCCAATTCCAACTTCCAAAATTAATAATAAGCCAAAGCAAAGCCAGGCAGAATTAAAAGAAAATCATCTGCAAAAAAAACAACAACCTGGATTTGCTCAAAAATTAAACAGTGTGTACTGTGTACAGTTATTTACCATAGTTTTTCACCCTGCTGACAGTGCTGTTGCACTTGATCTTGAAGTTGAACTGAGCCGAGCTTACTGCATGCAGCAAACGTTACTTAAAGGCTTAAACTTAAAGCAGTTTTGTCTTTTGAAGAGAATTTATGCAATGTTCTTTACTATCCTTTTCACTACAATTTGTTCCTGAAATACATACATAATGCTGGATCTTCTGACTTCTTAATGTTGTTTGTATAGTGCTTAGAAACCTTTGTATTAAGTGCTTTGTCATTCATTTTATTAAAATATCTTTATTTCTAAAGACTAAACTTAAACTAAGTTTATAAAGGGATAGTTAATTGTTTTTGTTTAACTTGATTAAATTAGTAACCAAAACCTGCACCATTGCGGTACAAACTAGTCCAATAGTTATAACTCCACCATGCTCGAAAGGTATACACAATTACAAACGACTAAGTAAATACCTGTTATCATTCAAAAAGAGCTGTTACAACTCAAGAGGGCGCTCTCTAAAAATTAATTGGTTTTAACCATTTTTCATACAAAATTGTGCATGTGAATTTTTGATGTTTTTTAAAAATAATGATTAAATAGAGATATCATCAACAACCATTTAAAAACCTATTTTGATTTTGTTTAAAGAAGTGTAATACCGTAAACTGTATCAACTAATAAAGTAACGTGGACGGGGGTAGAACAAACTATAAGACAGTGTTGTAAATTAAATAGTAAAATAATCAGTCAAACTCAGCAGCAAATCAAACGTACAGGTATCATACAGGAACATAAAGTAGAACGAAGGAAGAGACATGTGAACAGGTTGTAGTCTGGTAGTGCACTGATTTATTGGGCCAACATTGGCAAATATATACACTGGATAACAAAGGATATAAGATGCAATGAACTAAAAGAGAATGTACCTATAACTAAAATGGACTAACCTTATTATTTAAAAGAACCAATAAGAGATGGAGATGAATAGGCTTGGGCGGTTCTGCCCCAGCTTGGAGTCGATTCCGGTTCCATACCCATGTCTCACTTCTGAGCGGAATCGGTTCTCAGATCGTACACATAATTCATACCTGCAAAATCACACAATCATACCCTCTGTGTACATGGGAAGTACATCGGTTCCGAGCGAGAGATAACCATTAGTACAATGGTGAACTTTCTAGTAGCGCTATACCGCGTAAGGCAGGTACAATTGCAAGTGACAAGTAACAAGTAACAACATTCAAATAGAATTTTCTTACCTGATATATTAAAAAGTTCGCAAACAGCGACATAAACAGCACATCGCCACCATGTATATATCCATATCGGAGCCAGCGCGAGCATTGCATGCAGAGTTTTGCTTCGCTTGCAATGCTATGTTGCATACACGAGCGTACATGCTCGTATGTTCTGTGAGTCATACTTCTATATATGGGCATGGCCGACAGCGCACATGTACTGAAGTACATGTACACGTCTAGTCTATTGGCGCACGCGCCACCGTTGTTTTCTTGAAATGATTTAAGACGGGAGAGACGAGGAAAGACTGTCTGTGCAGTGTGCGAGAGACGAAGAGAGTGTGTCTGTGCGTGAGACACGGCGGTTTCATGAGTTCAATAAGTAAGTGATGCTGGGCCGCGCTATATAGTTTGCGTCTATTCCGATTATGACCGAGGAGAGTCGGGATTAGAGCCGACTCTCCCTTCTATCGCGAGTCAATAGACACAGAATCGGTTACTCGGTTCTACGCTATTCAGGAATCGAGGGCCGATTCCCATTTCTGGAGTCGAGTAGAATCGGGTAATCGGTTCTCACGCCCAAGCCTAGAGATGATGGTGGAATGTGACCAGGTGATGATGACGATGAGGAATGGTAACCATTTGAACATAATAGAAAAGGCATGCAGCACCCAAACATAGGGAAAGTAAGAGATAGGCAGAAAGAGAGAGAGAAGGGGAGAGAGGCTATACAAGTGGCAAGCATGTCAGAGGGAAACAATAGAACATAAATAGCAGTAGTCATGAATGAGCTGATTGAGATAACTGAACATAATAGTAACAGATGTTGATAGAGAAGAATGGGGGTGCCGGTGACAAAGGGGGATGAACATAATAGAATGACCTGAACTAGAAACTAAGACAAACTAACAACCTTACAGAAGTCTATTTATAAGCATCTTTTGTCTTTTTCTAAAAAGTCAAGAAGTCCCTCGGCAGGGTAGACTTATAAATAAAATATTTTGAAATCAAATTTTACAACTATGAGAGCATTCAAAACGGAATGATACTCATTTCACACGAATCAAATGGAATTAAAACCAACCAATTTAGTGTCAAGGGGCATTTTTGGAAGTACCAACACTCATGTGTACCTTTAAATTTTAAAGCAAACTACTTGAGTCTTGATTAAATTGTAAATAATGATTTTGTGGTGGCCTCATTAGGCAAGAGACCAGAAATGGTGGCCCCCAATCAAATACAAACATTACATAGTCTGATAGGCAAAAAAGACGTGCCCACGACTTGGCATGCATGACCAAAAGAACTGATGCTCTATGCAATTTGTATAGCATCAGTTCTTTTAGTCATCCATACTAAGTCATGGACACACGTTGGTAGAGAATGCCATCTGCTAATTGAGGTGGCCCAAAGCTCATCTCTGTATGCCCCAGACCAGGTGGCCAATGCTAAGTTTTAGACCTGGCATAACTTGTTCATGTTTATACAAGATTGCCTGCATCATTATTAATTTGTCCCTTCATTTCGTCACAGCTGGAGAAGTTTGCCAATAACATCCTTACCATGACAACCGCTAACAACGAGCGATATCAGTGCATCATACCCCCGGAAGATGATGATGCCTTCCAAGACATCCTTACTTACAACGGTCCTTCAGCAAGCAAGCTCATGGAACCATTCTTGAAAGGCGGATCTTGCACCCTCAGGGTAAGGAAATGCTCTACAGACTTAAAAGTTCATCTTGCAATAACATTGAATTATGTTTATGGCATATTCTTTAGTCTTGCAGCCGTAAAAATACTCACCATCTTTTGAATAAATGTACATTTACAGGGTCTGATTTCTATAATCAAATCATTGAAATCAGTTCATGAGTCTTAATGAAAACTTCTTCATATAATTAAGTCCAGATCCCACCTTGTTTATTTTTTGTGAGAAAGATGATTTACTCCTTGAAATGATTGAATTTGAACCGTCAAAATCAACCTCAAATAACATACATGACATGCAGTATTATTCTATGTGTTTTTCTTTTTCCCCCCAGGTGGAAACATATTGGACGTATGAATTATGTCATGGCATGCACATTCGCCAGTTTCATGAAGAAAAGCTTCCTGGCAAGGTGAGATAAAGTACTACAAGAGATCCTTTTCCGATAATTTATCTTCTACCAAGTTAAATTTTATTTTATTTTTGCCTGATTTGTCAAATTTATTTTATAAAGTAAATCAAACATAGGGAAGACTGACTTGAAATATCATATTTTACTTCATAAGAAAGCTGCATCACCTTGGTGATTCCTAATATCCCTATTAAGTTGATTTCTTATCCTTCTGGTTTGTATGAGGTTTATATTATATAGCTTCTTACTAGCACAAGCATTAAAAAGGGTTTCTGGGATGGACAACCATCGCAACAGCTTTCTTGCGGTCGGATATCGAATATTCGAAATTTAAATAAATAAATAAATAAATGTATAATTTTTTTAAATAAATATTCTGTCCGTTTTTTCAATTAGAATCAGCAGTACAGTGTGATGTTAGAGTACAAACTGCTGTCAAGATGAAATACTTCGATATCTCATCATAGATTCTTCTAAATTTGGCACTCACTATACCACTTGTATATTAATCCTCTTACCTTTGGTTTATTATTTGTTTTGTTTATTTGTAATTTATGTAAAATACCTTAACTTTTAACTTTAGCAATAGATAAGCAGGGTTCAATGTGCCATTTTCTGATCGAATCTATCGAATGGGGATTACAAAATTAAACGGGGGGGGGGGGGGGAAATATATAGATTTGTTTTTTTTTCTTTTTTTTTTCGGATATTCGTATCCGAAAATTTGTATTCGGTATCCGACCTTCACGGCCGGATATCGAATAGCCATTCGATTTGACTCAGCTCTAGATAAATTCCCATCGAAGCCCAATTTTCTTTGCTCATTTTCAATTATTTATATATCCAAAATGTTATGGAACAAGAAGAAATTAAGGAATAATTTGATGAAGCAGTGTAAAAAGGTATTTCCAGGATGCCATGAATGGACTTAAATACGGGTTAGTGGAAGATGATAATAAAATGTTGTGTGTGTGTACTAGGCAAAATAATTGTGACATGAAATGTTTATCATTCATGATTTGTCTTCTGTTTTCCCCCTCCCATCTCCAGGATACAAAGCGACAGGAGTTCTTCCTTGGTAGAGAGTTTCATTTTCCCAAGGAGGACAAATTCGCCAGTCAAAATGTTTCCAAAATACAAGGGTCAATACATGATATAAAGGTAATAAGAATGGATGTTAAGTTGTATTTAGGTTTCTAAATAATTTCTTACTTTTTGTATCTATAATGATAGGTTTATTTAATAGTTTCATGTAAAAAATAAGTTGATTAGACTTGAACAAGTTAAAGAAATATTGAATAAAGCTATGCTGTCTTTCGTTATCATAGGTGAAAAGATTAATAAAGAAGTTAATATAAGGTAGACAATGTTCTGTATAGTGAGGATGTGAAATTACAATTTTTGTGAGAGATAGCATCATAATTTAGTCCAAGTTTTCCCGGAATGAGTGTAAAGAAAGAATATACAGAGTGTTTCGAGAAAAAAACGGAACCCAACTTCCACCAGCAGTATCTCGTCTAATAAACACAATTATCGGAAATAATATCGCTAGTGATATTCGTTTGTCTCGCAATGTATAGTCAAACTAGGAATCTAAAAGATCATGACGTTTCGTATGCCGCTGCAATACTTTGTCAAATGATATAATCTAATGTAGACAATCGGTTTTTATGCTCTACTGTGGCTCCAAAACACACTCTCGCATGAGCGAGTGCGTTCCTGATAGGCCAGCAACGGACCGCGTCTATTGGCCGGTGCACACGGGCACTCAACCAATCAACAGAACACTGGTGCGGCCCGCCTGCCGAACCAGCGTACGATACGTCGCCATGACACTACCCCGACCAAACCGGCCCCCAACGGCTGATCCCAACCCACGGTAGAACAGAGCCACCTTCTTGCTACAACGCTCATATCTACGTATCAATTTCAGGGCAAGGCGCCCGTATGTTCAATCAATAATAGTAAATATATAATCCATTGCGGATATAGTATCAGAAATAATATCGCTAGTGATATTCGTTTGTCTCGCAATGTATAGTCAAACTAGGAATCTAAAAGATCATGACGTTTCGTATGCCGCTGCAATACTTTATTATATATTTACTAAACACAATTATGTTTATGGCAATATGTCATATGATGACACACGCAGTACCCCGGGGTACCGTTGTACCCCGGTATCCCGCATTGTGTAGCGCCATCTTGTGTCCACTCGAAGTACAACCGTATTGTGTTGTGCATGCAGTGCAGCGCGCGCTTGTATGCACGCTATACCCCGGTACAGCCCTAAAAAATAAATAAATAAACAAAATGGTGGATTTTCGTTTGGTACCCCAGGGTACCATTTATGTCATCATATGAAAGGTGAATTCATGATCTTTCGTTTGATATCAAATATGTTTGGATAGCGTCATGCATGAATGAATATAAATGACCTTAACAGATTTATGTAAAAAGTGGTTTGCGCACAAGAGTAGAAAGTTATTGTTTAATGCAATGCAAATCATGAAACAAGACAAAGTCAAGTGATATTTCATGATGTGTCTGTATTCAAAGCTTGACATTTATTCAACTTCGAAAAGAGTTCAGGGTCCATAATTATCCCCAATGTCCTTCCACATGACCCGCTGGTCTGTCCGCACAGGTTTGTGCTCGTGTCACCATGGCTCTCATAGCCCGTCTGACCACATTTCCCTGTTGGCACACGGGCATCGAACTCCCTGATGATGCGATTGCGGATGTCTTATGTATCTTTCGGCTGAGTGATGTAGACCTTCGTCTTCATCCCGGTGGTGTCCGAATGGACCTTCTCCTCTCAGAACAACCCTTGTTTAGATTCAGACTAGTCCCTTCCATTTCATACTTCCTCATATTCTCCCAAATTGTGGATTTTGAGGGTGTATCACAATCTGGGAAATTATGGTAAAAAGTCTCAGCAACTTGCTGGAGACTCCCAGGGCAATTCCACTTAATGACTAAAAAAAGCACGCTGTTCAGTGGTCAGTTGCATGGTCAGGCATGGCACTGATCTCCATGTCCATTTGTGTACAGTTTAAGACGATTGAAACAATAGGATTATAAGACAAAAGGAACGGTTTCAATGAATTAACATTATTTGTGACTGTGTTGATCAGTAGATCTAAATCTCATGCGCAAAGCAATTATAGCATTGCTAATTCAAAATGTTTGCAGTTTGATATCCACAAGCTCAATAATTACGAATATGGTATCATATGAAAGAATAATAAATTATCTTTGCGATGGCATATTGCGATAAACATAATTATGTTTATTAGATGAGATATTGCTAGTGGAAGTTGGGTTCCGCTTTTTTGTAACCACTCTGTATTGTGATAGTTTGTTCACATGTGTGTACTGATTCAGCAGACTCCCAATATAAATCTCTTTGAGATTAATGAAATTATTTTGTTGCAACCCTTTTACAAAAGTAATTAAATAAAATAATATTTTAGCTAGAAGTTACCTTTATATGATACTCTTTCGCTCTGTAACATTGTTTTTGTTGTTTGCTGTGTTCCAGGTTCCTAAGATCTACCTAGACGGGAAGGACATCCCCTACTTTGAGCTGGTGATGGGCAATGGAACTCCATGTGACCTCATGAGCAACACGCCTCGCTTGACCCGGGTCAAGTACATCTGTGATAAGAACGGACGTGGTGACATCTCGTCTTTCAAGGAAACTAGCACCTGTGAATATGAGATCATCCTCTTTTCAGCGCACCTGTGCAGTCATCCTTTGTACAGGTAAGACTTTGATTTTTACACCCCCCCCCCCCCTTCTTTTCTGTTCATCTTGTGTGACAGAAAGAGAAAGTTGAGCAACATGACCCACTTGATGCATGTGAATAACATCTGCTATAATGTTTCATTAAATAGCAGTAGCTCTCATGAGGAAGGATAATGGGATATGGGATCATTTATAACAAGCAAATACCGGTGGTCCTCGCTCTAACGGTGTTCCCCTGTATTTAGTATCATCTTTATCATTATTTTTTGTTTTATATTTCAGAATCAAAGAGTCTCCAGTGAATGATATCCTATGCCACGCCATGGATGGATCCCCTATTCACCCAGAGGCGTATGAAGCTCTCATGAGGAAGGATAATGGGATATGGGATCATTTATAACGAGCAAATATCGGTGGTCCTCGCTCTAACGGGGTTCCCCTGTATTTAGTATCATCTTTATCATTATTTTGTTTTATATTTCAGAATCAAAGAGTCTCCAGTGAATGATATCCTATGCCACGCCATGGATGGATCTCCTATTCAGCCGGAGGCCTATGAAGCTCTCATGAGGAAGGATAATACCAATCACTATACAGCACCAAAAGTAAGAAACAAAAGTTGTGTAGGATTGCACATGTGGGTAATTCGTGTTTTGAACATTATGTATGTTAAGGACTATGTTAGTAATTAAAACAATTGTATCTTTGCCAATGATTGTCCAATGTTTTTGAAGAAAGGCATCAAATTACAGCTTGTAATGAGGCCTTTCTCATAGCTTAAAACTCTAAATTTGTATATTTGACACCAAATGCAGAGTTTTGCTATATGGGTCACATTTTATAATGAATAGTAGAACTGATTATATTTGATAACTACTAGTTCACTGAATATATTTTTAAAAGTAAACTTTTAGCATCATTGTTTTGATATATTTATGATGTGTTTTTCTCACATTTATTGATTTGATAATGTTGATATATATTTCTCAAATACATGTAACATGTTTTGTTATGTGTATATGGACTATTATGTAGACCTTGAAATGACTGTTGTATTTTCTTCCCTTGTATAGTCTGTCATAGAGACTGTAGACAGAGCATCCAAACTGTAGACAGAGCCAAGAGGGCAAGATGACTCTATTGCCCTAAGGTGCTCTGTATAATGAGGTTTCGCTCTACTATATTTACAATTGTATTTTCCTCCCTTGTATAGCCGGCTGCTGACACTGAGGAACCCGTCATAGAGTCTGTAGACAGGGCCACCAGAGGACCAATCACATCACTTGCAGATGAACAGCTGCTCAGGGACTTCCTCAAGGGAGACTATTGTTTACACGGGGTTAGTAATAGTAATGTTTCTCCAGGGCCCCGTAACTTAAAGATTCGTGATTAATCATACAATCAATTAATTGATCATACGATTGATTAATTGATCATACGATCAATTAATTGATCATACGATTGATTAATTGATCATACGATCAATTAATTGATCATACGATTGATTAATTGATCATACGCTTGATTAATTGATCATACAATTAATCGTATGACCAATTAACCCATTCAGGACTGGTCCCGAAAATACTCGGGCTGGGGTCTATGGAAAATGCATGTGATAGCAAATTCATTCAGTCCTGAACAGGTTAATTGATTGTACGACCAATTGATCAATCATGCTATTAATCGTTATTATTTGTGTTACGGGGCCCAGGTATTCACTTGTGATAGTCATGTATGGTGATAGTGACCTGTATGGATGTAAGCCAGTCTTCTCACAGCTTGAAATGTAGTTTCCCCCCAAGCAATTGAAATAAAGTAATAGTAATTTTGTTTCCAGGTTTTCACTTGTGATAGTCATGTATGATGATAGTCACCTGTAAGGGTGTAAGATAGAGTCTTCCCACAGCTTTAAATATAGTTTTCTTCCTGGCAATAAGAATACAGGTATTCAAATTAGTTGTCCCCACCCACCCTAGCAAAAATAGGCAAGTTAAATTTGAGGAAAAGTAAGTGTTGATTGCCAAAGTTCGTTTTGGGTGGCATATTGCAATAAACCGGGCGAGTGCTAGTTTTAAACCTTTGCTATTATGTCAATTATGCCAGGACTGTCCTATTGTAAACTGCTGCCATATGGGGTAACTAAAAATTTGAACATTGGATAAATATAAATCTCTCTCATTATCACCTACCAAAGAGACCATATTCATTTCATGTCTGAAATTATGTAGATATTATACACAATTGAGCAAAATTTTATCTTGGTAAATTCCTGAGAATTACAAATTACACCTGGGAAATGGTTTGTAAAGGCTCTAGTAATCCATTCTAAAGCATCCAAACCCTAAAACTCACAAGAGTGTACTGAAAAATTTATGGAATGTTATTACCAATTATAAAATAATATAACATAGTTATGTAAATGTAAATGGTGTGTTTCATTCTGGTTTGACAGGGTCAAGGATGGTGGAAGTTTGAGTTCTGCTATGGGAAATATGCACAGCAATACCATGAGGTGAGTTGATGTCAATCAGATCTTCTTATCATATTCTTCTGATGTAGTACAGTGAAATCTCATTATTACGAGCACCTTGGACCCATTGAATTTACCTCGATATATCAGATATCTTGTTGTATTAGGGCTTAAAAAGAATAAATACATAGAACCTTGACCTGTAAAATTACCTTGCTATATCACGTACCTTGTTATAACAGAGCTTGTTATAAAGAGGTTCCACTGTACAGTCTACGCACTGGTGTATAATGTACTTATAATTATATACACAAAATAATTCAAGAAAATGTTGCAGTGTCTCATTCAAACTCTCCTTTTATCTTGAGTTGTTTACTAGAATAATGTACTAAATTTCTGCTTAGTGCATTGTGTCATCAACATTTTCCTCTTTTATCTCTGATCATCTTGGCAGCATAAATCTGGAAAATACAACTTTGTGTTTTGGAGTTCATGGCCAAATATGTTTTTGGACATTTGTATGTTTTACTTGAACACAATACATGTAGTTGTGTAAACTTAAAGGGGACCACCAGGCAAAGAACAACACATAATTATATGCTTTGGTACCGTTTTGTGATATCAAATAGATACCCAACATTTTGCAAAGGGTTGTGTAATTCATAAACAAAGCAATTAATTTCCCCCACTTACAGAACCACTACTATTTCCTGGTTCCATACGGGCCAAACATTTGCGAGTGCGCCAATGCGAGAATAGAATCCCGGGCGATTCGTTCGCTCCGCACACACTTAGTCTCATACATACAGACCCCTTAAAGCATGCTTTAGAATGGTGATGCGTTTTCCAATTACATATTTTTTTCTGGACACATATTTTTGTGAACTTGTTGATGGAATGGAATACTAAAGATGATACCTTTTCATTTATAAGGATACTATTTTTGGGTGGTGGTACCCTTTAAGTATTATGAAAATTTGAAGCAAGTGATGTGCCTTGCTTATCAAAGTACAGTAAAACCTCATTATAATGAGCAACCTGTGTCCATTGCATTAACCATATTATACAAGATATCTTGTATCAGACCATAGGACCTGGACCTGTGAAGTAACCTCACTATATCAGGTACCTAGTTGTAACAGAGCTTGTTATAAAGAGGTCCCACTGTACATAATATATATTTTTTCAATGGCCCTTTAGGATCATGTTCCTAATTTGTCATCTAATATTTTCCCTCTTTGTTCACTTTGTCCATCTCTGAAGGATAAATCTGGAAAAACGATCATACTGCTTGGAACATGGGACGAAGAAGCCCACAGAAATTGGTGGACGGAATCTAAGAAGACTAAAAATATGAAGTAAGAAAATAATCTGTATGTGTGGCAAATATTGTGGTGGCATGGTGAGTTTATTTGTAGCCGTTAGTGTGAGTTTAGCTAATGATGTATTGCCTTTTTCAGAGTTAAAGGGGACCACCAGGCAAAGAACAACACATAATTATAACTAAGTTTTGGTACCCTTTTGTGATATCAAATAGATCCCAACATTTTGCAAAGGGTTGTGTAATTCATAAACAATGCAATTCATTACCACCACTTACAGAACCACTATTATTTCCCGATTCCATACTCGCCAAACATTTGCGAGTGAGCCAATTCTATTCACGCGTACGTTTGGAGACAATAGAATCCCGGACGATTCGTTCGCTCTGGACAAAGGTAGTCTTCGTACATGCAGACCCATATACACATGTTGTAGTATGGTGATGCGTTTTCCAATTATTTTTTTTTTTTCTGGAAACATATTTTTGTGAACTTGTTGATGGAATGGAATACTAAAGATGTTACCTTTCATTTATAAGAATATTATGTTTGGGTGGTGGTACCCGTTAAGTTATTTTACATGGTAACATAGAAAATGGTTGATTGTGGTTTATTGCTCCATGCACTCTGGTTTTAAATCCCACCACGCATAACATGTTCCAATCTGAATCAACAAATGATTCAGGATCAGAACTATACAGTGAAACCTCGTTATAACAGCCACATTGGGTCCATTGAATCTACCTCGTTATATCAGGGCTTGAACATGATAAATACATAGAACCTGGACCTGTGAAATTACCTCGCTTTGTCAGGTACCTAATTATAATAGAGCTTGTTATTAAGAGGTTCGACTGTACTACATGCTTTTAATAAATATGCATAACTTGCATTTAGTTCAGATACGCAGTTGTTCATTGGATCAGATGGTGTAGTGGTGTATGTCCTATTGGCAGTATACCTTGCATTAATTTCTGCTCTCAACAAAGGTTTATTACATGGACACTGTTTGATGTTAACACTTTTCTATCAACGATTCTTATAAATGCTGATTAGCTAGTTGGTAGTAATGCTTCCAAAGGAGTGGAGATGCTGCGCACATAATGTAAAGACATCCAATTTCTAGGATTATAGTTATGGTGATTCTGTGTCTGATGAATCTGAGATGATCTAAACCAAACATGTATAGCTTTATTTTAACAGTGCAACCTCATTATATGGTCATTTGCAAGATGACAACCTTGTTATGTCAGTATCTTGTTCGTTCTGGGTAAAGAATGCAGAGAGCTGCAACAAGCAAAATTATCTTTTTATTGAACCTTATATTTCCTCGCTGTATCAGGTATCTCATTATAATGTGGTTCCACTGTATAATATCACATATTTTGCACAGTTCATGTTTAAATACAAAGTTGTTCTTCTTTCTCAATGCCCCTCTCTCTTTCTTATCACAGACAAATAACACATTTTTACACTGGAGGAGATAATTGTGATATCACAGGAAAGCCTCGCCAAGTCCAGGTCAAATTAAAATGCAAAGCTTCTCTCAACCAGCACGCAGTTACAATATACCTCGTTGAACCAGCAACGTGCGATTATATATTAGGGGTAAGCATTTTTCTTTTGTTATATCTCAACCTTCCTTTCATGCAGAATAAAGAACTTTGCCTCATCTAATGTGACTTGCCCCCCCCCCCCCCCCCCCCCCCAAAAAAAAAAAAAAAAATTTAAATTAAATAATAAAATAATAAAATTAAAGTCTTGATGATATAATATGGTTCATGGAAAGATTTGATCTTGGCCCCATTTTAGAAAGAGATACAATCGATTGTAAGTCTGATCATGTGTTCCACATGCACAAATCTGGTTGGTTGAAACACGCAAGTTTCTGCATGGGGCTCTTGTCTGGTATAAATTGTAATCTCCATGTACTGCAGAAGATCACTTGGTCACTATCAGCATCACCCATGACCAATTAACTCCCATTTAAACCATCTCCGAGTGAGTGATGAAAGAGCTTAATTAATATCAACATGTTTTGTTACAATACATTATATAACGGCCTATAAAAATGTCTTTGTAGTGAGTTTTATCCTAGTATTTGTATTACAGTGAAACCTCATTATAACGAGCAACTTGGGGCCCATTGAATTGTGAAATTACCTCGCCACATCAGGTACCTGGTTATAACAGTGCTCGTTATAAAGAGGTTCCACTGTATCATGCTATAGGGCGCATGGGGAAACTGACCAGAAATATTCTACCATTTCTAAATCATCTATACATATGAATTTTCATATTAATAATGCATTTATATCGATCAGTATAATTATGTTCCTTATTATTTCTTCTATTTTCTCATCATAATTCAGGTTGAGGCTTCCATCCTTTGTCCGCTTCTGAGTTCAGCAGACGAAGTTGGCCTTCTACGATATCCAGAGGAACCACAAGCTCAAGCTCAGCCCCAGCCTTAGAAATATTGTGGTTGGAGTCTTCCAGGAAACCACTCGTTTAATTATCCAGGGATATACCCTAAAAGTAAAATATTTCCATCTCTATATTTGTGGTTTGAAATGGAAAAAGAAACTTTTAATGGCCCCTGAATTTTCACTTATATTACTATTCAAAATCTGATTGAAATGAGGTTTGACATTCAGCAGGCGAGTGTGTCCTTCTACGATATCCAGATGAGCCACAAGCTCAAGCTCAACCCCAGCCTTAGAAATATTGTGGTTGGAGTCTTCCAGGAAAGACAGGGTCACACACAGACAGTAAAATCATTCCATCTCTAGTTTTGTGGTCTGAAATGGAAAAAGAAACTCTACTTGTCCCTGAATTTTCACTTATACCACTATTCAACATCTGATTGAAATGAGGTTTGACATTCAGCAGACGAGTTGAAAACCCTTCTCCGTTATCCGGAGGAACCACAAGCTTAGCCTCGGCCTTAGAAATGTTGTGGTTAGAGTCTTCGCAGGAGACTCCCTGAAATAGATCAAGATTACTGCATCGGATTTCATCCCATCTCCCTGATTATTGAAAGATTATTGCCATTAGGTTGTATTCATTTGATATATATCTCCCCAATTGTTGAATTTCAATGATAGGTAACTCTGGGAGCAGTATGAAGACTGTTTAATTATCCAGGGCAACACACTGAGAGTAAAATAATTCCATCTATTTTGTTTGTCTGAAACAAAAAAAAACGTGTACTTATTTTCACTTGTACAGTGAAACCTCATTACAACGAGCATGTACGGCCCATTGCAATTACCTCGTTAAATTAGAAATCTTGTTGTATTGGGGCTTAAAAAGCAATAGAATACATTGAACCAAGACCTGTGAAATTGACTCGTTATAACAGAGCTCGTTTTTAAAGAGGTTCCACTGTATTACTATTCAAAATCCAATTGAAATGTTTGACATTACAGGGTTTTCGGCAACCCAAGTTAACTTTCATAAATTGTAATGGCATAAATTAAAATTTCACTTGTCATAGGCCATTAGGCCAGTGCTAATGTCACATATTGCAGCCATGGTGATTGATTGCAGTATGTATGTAATAGAAATAGTTATGAGAGTCGTATACAGCCTAGCTTTTGATCCTAGCAGAATCTTCGTCAGGGCACAAATGACAGTTACTACAGAAAAAACACAGAATATATACCAACATAAACACAGAAATAGTTGTGCCCACTTCTTCAGTGTGACAATTCAAGGCTTTGTCAGAACAGTACTCTGAAATCATGGAAGAGCAAGAAATCGGCACAATCATTTCATTGTTTACAGTTGATCAAAAATGAACTCCATCAGCAGCTTATTCTAAAACCATCATTAACAGACAGTTAGATATAGAGTATTGTATAAATGTATGCATATTTTTCAACAAGACCCTAAATATAGTGGTAGTAATGGCTGCTACTTTTAGTACCTTCACAATGAAAGAATATTATGTGTACGAGTACATATGTACAGGAATATTCAGTTCATATATTTAGAAATGATACATGCCATAACTAATAGTAGTGTTGCACTTCACTATCAAACTGATATCACGTTAGAGTAGCTCTTTATTCAACATATTTTTATGTTTGCGTTTTACAACTACAGTGGAACCTCTTTATAACGAGCTGTTATAACGAGGTACCTGATATAGAAAGGTAATTTCACAGGTCTGCCCAGGTTTTATTCTAAATTTGCTTGTTATAATGAGGTTGCATTATATTCCCTGGATAAGTGTTGTTTCGAGCTGGTGGCTTAGATGGAAGGGTAGGTCATTCATGTGATCACTCAGAAGTTGGTATGTAGCAGGAGCATTGATCTTAATAGTTCTTCCACTTACACCCAAAAGCCTTATGAGCCATTACTCCAACATGTACAGTGGAACCTTCTTATAACAAGTTTTGGGGAATGAAAGTAATTTGTTAAACTAGGTATCTTGTTATATCAATGTACTTAAGCAATATATAAAGAGCTTTTACCAGTATTAAACTCGGTTCCACTGTACGTTGTATAAATACATGTTCCTCCGTCGTTCCAACATAATACACGTTTTAGGTTAATATATATATATATTTTTGTTTACAATGTCTTTCCAATATTTCATTTACATTATGAGACTAGATTGATTGCACAGGAAACCTTGCATATTAAAGTTGAATCCATTGGGCCTCGCTGCAGCAAAGATTTTGACATACATGTATATAGGTAGTATATACACAAGTTCATCATCTGCGAGGTAAAATGTAATTATCAGATACAGAAGGAAGAATTGTGTTTTCAGTCTGGCAGAATAGCATCATACATGTATTTTGTTTTCTTGAATCGGTGTGAGGGTATAATTAGCTTGATTATTATTTTAGATATATTTTATTTGTTACAGTAAGATGTTCTTCCTGGTCATGTCTTGTTTTTGTTTGCTCACGAGTTGGTATGAAAATAAAGTTAATCAATATGATCTGTAATCCATCGTCTCCGTCTCATTTCTATTAAATAAATTAATTTTCAATTAATAAAAAGCTCGATTTAATTATCCTTGGGTTAGTGCCCGGTTTATATAGGCTTCTGACTAATCCAGCAATGAAAAGACTTTTCATGGGAACGTCCCCCATTCAAGGGTCTTGTCTAGCAATCCAGAGGTCTCAGTTCGATTCCCGGCGAAGCCTATTTTTCTATATGTTTGAAGACCATATTTCATTCCTGTAATGCCTAAATGCCCATTTGACCACCTATAAAGCTAGGCTAAGGGAAACAAGAAAATTGGTCAATTCAGCTAACTTAAGATTTACTTGGGTGAGGAGACGTACAGATGCTTATTTGCCCCTCGTTTTTTTATTGCGGACAAACTAATTAACAATTGAAGCACTAACGACAGCCTCTGGCAATGTATTCCAGTTATTCACACTTCTCATCGAAATCGACCGTTGCCGTAGTGTTGTTCTACATCTGTGACCGGTTTCTGGAATTAATATCCATAACATTGCTTTTCTCTGCAGGGGATCACTTTGTCAATATAGAGACAGGTTTGTCTAGAAGTACATAGTAAATAGATGGAACTAATGAGAGAGGGTAGAGGAGAGATGTGGTACAGTGGAACCTCGTTATAATGAGCTTGGGATCATGAATGTTACCTTGTATGAGGGGGAAAACAGCTTCTACCAGTAAAATCACCCTCTTATATAAAGATTTCTTTCAAACAAGGTTCCACTGTAGTACTGACTTCGGGAACAGACATCAGTAGATACGATACAAAAACATTTTCTTTAGTGACATGACGATTCCATAAAGTGCTTCTTATGCCCACATACAATGAGACGATAAGCACAAAAATATTCCACATGACAGAATGATCACTTAAGTCCAGGTACAAGTGAATTTAACTGGCAAATTAGACATTCAATAGACCTGTGTAACTGCGGAGGTCAAAGACAAAGCTATATGATTATGAATGATCTTCTCTATGAATGCTCCCCAGGGAGTGGAGATGGTTCACACAATGTGTGCTGGCTGACATTGTATCCTATGAATGGGCAACAGTGTAAAGCGCTTAGATAATATTGCACAGGTAGCATATTAGGCGCTATTCAAATACAAAATATAATTACTATTACTTGTATTACGTATATGCACTGGTGAAGCATAAGAGGTTGATGCTATCTTCATCCATCACAAGTTTCTACAAGTCACTTGTGTCCCAATCAAGTGCATTACTTGATATTCCTCAAGAGAAATCATATGAACAAATATATAGATGTTAATTGGGGATTTGAAATGCCGAGGGAAGATATTAAAATTTTAAATCCCGAGTGATCCTTCTGGGATGTCTGCGACAATAAAGTTATAAGATATTCTATATTACAGTGGAACCTCATTATAGCGAGGTCCTTGGGACCATGAAAATTACCTTGTTATATCAGGTTTCTCAATATACCAGGGTCAAACAAAGAAATATAAAGAGCCGAGACCAGCAAAATTGCCTTGTTATAAGAGGGTTTTGTTATATCCGACCTCTTTATAATGAGGTTCCACTGGGTATGAAATGTTCAAATCTGCAGCTTTTTTATTTAGAAATCATGGATATCGTGAAGTCCTTATAGAAATCTATAAAGCAGGCATGGTGGCTTAGCAGTTGTTTCTGCATCATGCATGGGAGGTCCCGGGTTTGAAACCCTGACAGTCACACCGAAGACTTGCTTTCTAGCCAGGCAGTCGGTAAAAAAGAATGGAGAAGAGAAAGTTAAACACACAGAGTTGCCAGAGGACTAGCCCCCTTTTGTAGCTTTCACTACTTATAATAGACGTAGGGTTACAGAATCGGAGATAGGCACCACATTAAAAGCCAAATTAGCACGGAAAGAACCATAACTTTAACTACATGTAATAGAAAACTATCTTGGGCGTTGCTTTTTTATTGCAAACAACCTATGCATCCTTGATACAAATTTACTTCCAGCGTTGAACGTAACCTTGACATCGATAGCATCGCAAGGAAATTTAGCCATAGATAAACATAAGACTTATACCTCAATCAATCACGGTTGAGGATATGGGGGGGGGGGGGGGGTTCAAATAATGTGACTATGCTTAGCCAATCAATGACTCGTATTTGACTATAAAGTCATATAATACTAAATAGCGTAGATCATCAGCAGGTTTCCTCCATTTAGATGAGCAATAGTAGAACTTCACTGTAAGTCTTTCTTCTGTGTTCAGGCCAGCTCATGTTTCTCCTGTCTGTACATACAACATTTATGTGCTCCATCATGTAATCCTGGTTGGAAATTGTTCCCTCTGTCTCTATAATCCATGAGTTGATAAGTGATACAAAATATTAGTTTATTTAGGAGAAAACTCAACAAATGGCTTTGCATTTAGCTTCATCGTATGGCTGTAGATTTATACCACTGCTGCTCTGATATCATACACAATAAAATAATACATTGCTCATTTGTTTGTTTGTTTTCCTCAGTAACTGCACAAGAGCACATTTCAATCAATTGCATCAATCACACACTCTATATTAATAAATGACTTCTTGCAGTTAAATGTTGGGCTACCATAACACTTTAATGCAGATTGGCTCAAATTATCAGATGCAATATACATTTTCAAACACTGGTTAATTTGTATGTGAATACAAGCACATGTACACATATCTAGATACCAACTCTAACAAACATTGAATCAATTCACCATTGTGGGGCTGCCTAGTCCCATAATCAAAGTACATACATGTATGTGTACATGGTTGCATTTCAAATGATACTTTCTGGTGCACAATAACAATATAAACGCAAATTGTGAATTGACATGGTTTTTTTCTTCAAATTGTATTCATTCCTTGTGCATATGATATGAAGGAAAAGTTAATGGTTCAAGTTAACATTCAATAAGTCAATTCAGCCCTAAAAGTAAAACCATATACCCACCCACCTCTCCAAAATTGTCCAATCTTCTAAAAACCGACTTTGTTGTCTTGTAATATTATATGCAATCACAATACAAGTACATGTACCTTTACATTTGCTCACACAGGATTTTACCGAGTGGGCACCTTTCAAAATTGAAATACTACTTTTAGTTAAAATATACCTTACTTCCACATATTTTTCACATTCAACATGTATGAAGAACATTTAGACATGATGAATGACTACACTGCATGTCTACAATATACTCACCATGTGGCTGTGTAAGAAGTCCTTTCATTTCCTTACTCCAGCAAGCTCTGATAAGGGTGGCTAGGGGGAAACAAGTACTGTACTCAATTTACAACTGATTGCAGTGAAACATTTACAAAAATATGAATAAAATCAAAATTCAGAGAAATTATAATTCTCTATGTAAACCAAGTCCCATTTTAAAGTCAAACAAATAATCAAAACAAGCAATAGAAAGGGGTGCATATCCCAAGTCTAAAAGCATCACTTAACAAATTATCATCGAATATCGATGATCTTGAAACTTATATGGTTATGTATCAAATTCTGCTGTTACTTGTTATTAATTTATCTACACAACTTACCAATTTCCCGTTAAAAGATAGCCAGCTGTCTTCAATATAAGCAAATGCCTATTTACATTACAAGCAGAAATATTTTGATGACAAAGCAGATTAATCGTGAGATAATCATCCAGTCTTATAAAAAGAACCAACAGTTTTGCTCCTCTGAATTTCCAGTAAGAATTCCATCAACATTCTCTCCATTCTCCACAGCAACTATTTTTCACATTTGACCTCAAAACATGATGTTCATCACCTACGAAAAAACAACATTTATGTACAAATATGTTAAGCAGGAAAGTAGAATATGATTTACAGTACATTGAATCAATAATTGAAAACTAGCATGATATTCAAAATTATAATAATTACATCTCATGCAAAACAAGGAAGGGTTGCAATACAATACATAAGCCAGTGTCACACAGGTGCCAATTATCTAGATAATTCGTAGCTTGCCTGTCACCCGTCTGTCACCTAGGTAGGTGAATTATCTAGATAATTGTGTGTGACATCTTATTCTAGTTTGATCAATCTATACAGTAGTACCTCGTAATACAAAGCTCTGAAATAAAACAAAAACCATCTTATAATAGCTGGTCTAAGCTTTTCATATTATTTTGCTTTCTACCCTGGTATAACAAGAGACATGATGTAACAAGGTAATTGTCATGGCCCCAAAGTCCTTCTAATAAAGAGGTTCCACTATACATGCATCATTACGAAACAAGATCACAGACTACAATTCTTATGATCTAAATTGTGAACAATAATGTTTGCATTTTAAGTCGGAGGAATAGCAGCTCCTGGAACAGTTTTGTTTGTCACAATTTAACATACGATGATACCAAACCAGTGATTAGAACGCTAGAATCTGGTGAAAAAATACATGTCCGAGTCATACATGTAAGCATACATCTACAAATATCCTGTGTGACATGTAAAATAAACTGCAGGTTGTCACAAGTACAACAAAATTTGCCATTGAAAAGTGGAAGTACTCTCCTGGCTTAATACAAGATTCAAAACATTACAGGCAAAAATATATACAAGCCACTTTTGAAATGAAATACATATTATGCACATAATGCTCATAATATCCAATTATTCCTCAATTACATGCAACAATAATTTTCAGTCTTAGAATAACTTGCTTATTTACAAACCTACAATAATCCAGAACTACACGTTTCATGATGACAAGTGAATATTCAAATTTCTAAAGCATGGACAAATTGTTGATTTGTCTAATTTGTAATATGAAAATATACCATTAAACCGTTGAACTTCACACAAGTAGTAAACAAATAAAGATGACAAGCATTATATTGAACAAAAAATGTATAGTGTACATTTTTTTACAAAAGAAAAAGTAAACTTTCTCTTTTCTCCAGACGAATTTAAATGTCTGTGACTAAAGAATTCATTGCTTCTTGACAAGCTGTGTCAAATCGATAAGGTGCTTCCAGCAGCCATCCAGCTAACTTCATAATCCAGTCACATCAGAGAGGTTCCCAAAGTACTCCGGTTCACTCGCCGCTCTCAGAAAGTTGACGCACACTAAAAGATGAAACGGCCTGTAAAAATACATTAACAAAATAAGAAATAAAACAGAACAAGATTTAGAATGATCTTTGTAGTACATTTGATGTACATACATCAGGAGAAATAGATGAATAGATCTGGGCCCCGTTGCAGAAAGAGATACAATTGATTGTACATGTAAAGTCAGATCATGTGTTCTAAATGCCCATACCCGATTGGTTGAAATGCGAACATTTTCTGACTTGCCATTAATTGTAACAATCGATTGTATCTCTTTCTGCAACAGGGCCCTGGATTAAATACGATTATTATTTACTAAGCAAAACAAAACCTTCAAGTATAAGTTGTTGTTTTTTCTTTCTATATTAGCATATTGAAATCTGAAATAGCAGGACAATCAAAATAATCTTTCAATTCAAAATATGAACATGTCTAACAGCTTTTGGGAAAGCTCAAAATCCTCAGCATCTTTCAATTAGGCAATAATCGGGTTGTTCACGTTTGAGCTCATCCTAAGAAAAAGCATGGGAAGAGATGCTTGTTTTATGTTAAAGTCAACCCATTCTTCAGAGAGGGAGCGACTACTTAAATGAAATTCTTACCAAATGTCCACTGCAATACCAGTTTAATTTGCTGGTGGTGGAGGTATTGGTGCAGGCAATCCAGTGTCATCTGCTGGTGGCGGTGGGATCGGTGTCGGCATACCCGTGTCATCTCCAGTGACCTCACTCCCAGGAACTGCAGGCATCTCCACCTCCTCTTCATCAGACTCCGCGTAGGTATCAATCACCTGCAACTCCATTCCTTCAGAGACACCACCAGCACCTGCAAAGGCACTTTCTATGTCACTTGCTGTCACCACAAACTCCTGTGATTCTTCCTTCTTCTCCTGCTTGCAAGCAGCCTCAACCGCTTCTTCCATTTTCTCTTCTTTCTTCTCCTCCTTTCCAGCTTTCTTCTCCTCCTTTCCATCATTCTTCTCTTTCTCCTCCCCTTCCTTCATCTTGTTGTCCTCATCACTGATGATGGGCAGAGCCTTCCCACCTTCACCCTGCAGGAACATCTCCAGATTGGACTGTAACTTGGCCAGGTCAATAGAAGAGGCAGGCTCAGAAGCAGGGGGCTCCTTCACCTCCTTGGGCTCTTCCTTGCTCCTGCGGGTGGGGCGCTTTCCAATCATGGGGAGGGGTCTCTGGGCTGCCGTCGTACTTCTTGTTGCTCTGCCAACAGCAGGAGCGGCTGCCCCTGATTGTGTTGTAGTTGTTGGTGAGGTGGCAGCTGTGGTTGCTTCTGATCCCGTAGTCGATGCTGGCGGGTTGGTCTTCCGGAGGAGAGCAGACGGGATGAGACGCTTCGACCCCAGCTTGATGCTGAGCTTCTGCTGCTGCTGCTCCCTCCTGGCAGCTGCTGCTTCACTCAGCTTCTGTGCAGTCTCCTTCCGCAGCTCCAGGGATGGTTCAGGTGCAGCAACTACTTGGGGTCCTTGTGGTCCTTGTGGTCCTTGGGGAGGAGGGGCGCTCTGCTCCTTTGCCTTGTCAAACTCAAACTTTCCAAACCCTCCTGGTTGTTTCACTTCCGAGATCTTCACATCCGTGGTCTCCTTTTTCACCTGCTTGCCTGGTTTCTCCTCGTTGTCCTCCTCCTCCTTTGGTTCCTGTTCAGCCTTCCTCTTCATGCCCTTCTTCTCCTCCTCCTGGTCTGGCTTAGATGTGTCAGACTGTCCTCCGGAACCCGATGCGGCCTTCTCCAGATCAAGCTGCTTTACATACTGCTTATTCTCCTCCAACAACCTCTGTAATTGATCAAATAAATTGAAAGACATACGTAATTTGAATAAATGTTTTTTTTACTCGCTTATCGGCATGATACAAATAATCAACAGAACTTCTTCATCACTACAATATTTATGTCAGAGAACGAGCAGTAAACAAAATCACAATCATTTAAATTTTAACATTCAGAGTGGCAACACAATACCTTAACCTGCTCCTGGAAATATAAAATGTATTTTCTGGCAAAGGTTTTTCATAATCATTCATCTCAAATGACTGAAAACTTGGATGTTTTGGCGAATTTGAATACGACAATATCCAATATTTCATAACAGTATCTCTACAACTTTCTTTAACAGCAATATGTGATGCACTCCAACTTGGATAACCTTTATACAGTGGAACCCAACTATAAAGAGCTCCCATATAACAAAACCCTCTGATAACGAGGTAAATTTGCTGGTCCCAGCTACTTTTATTCTTTTGTTTTTACCCTGATATAAGAATATACCTGACATTACAAGGAGAAATGTCACGGTCCCAAGGACCTCATTATAACAAGGTTCAACTGTACATTGTTCAGATTGCCTAGTTGTGAAGCTTTACCTGGTAAGCCATGTTGTGGTACGGGTCTTTCATGTGCTCTGACCCACAGACTGCATCCCCCAGGAACACGTGGCACAGCCGACAGTAGAACCCATTCACTGGCATCATGAACTCCCCTCCTGCAACAGGAAATGAATTAGTAATACAATGGGTTACAAAACAGCTTCCAAACAGGAAGTATGTTAAGCATGAAACTATAATGGTTTATGAATAAGTTTGAGAATTAAAATCAAATTATGTCAAAATATGTCATCCTTACCAAATAAATTAACTTACATTTTTTTTTTTTTATGAACTAGAACTATTCTATATTAATAATGATTTAATATGCATAATTATATCTAATGTCAAGTACAGTTTCAATCAACTTGATTAAGAGGGGGGATTTACTCTGTACTATAATATCATTTTTTCACAAATATTATCGGCAAGATGCAACAAACAAGTATTCTTTCTACTCTCTTTGGAAAAAATAAGTGAATCAAATTTCTGAGACAAATTAATAAGAAACAATGTCATGATGAGAAATACTGAATGGCAAATCAAGAAGTATTTTGTTTTTGACATCAACCAACCAGGCCCTTGTAAAAAAAAAGCCAGCTATCACACAATCCAACGATGGAATTACATCATTTTGAGACATTAATCTAGAGGGGACATGAACGAACGATCTACCAACCTTTAATGGGAGCACGCAGGCGGCTTTCTTCATCCTGGGACTTGTCTGGTTTGACATCACTCGGCAGCCAGGGTCGATCCATGGGATCCACATACTGAAAGATACAAATGAGACAGAAAAACCTTCCATCAACAACAACTTTCTACCAAGCATCACCTCTATCTACATGTAGCTGGAGGGCAATTACAAGCAAACGTGGAAGTAAAATGTCAGTGTTACCACAAAATAACCTTTTTAGCATTTAAATCCTTGAAATATTTATGTTCTCATTAAAGTAATGACCTTATGATGTAGCAATATCTATATTGGCAGGATTCAAATAGCAAAGAGTTGAATTTTGGGGAACACTGACGATTTGCTTGGAATTGCCCTGGAGATACACATTCTAATATTTAACTGAACCAACATATCAATTGTTTAGGACAGCATAACACACGAATGCGTTCAAAACACCAGTACTTTTTCTAGTGTTTTTAATACATCGGCTTAAAGGGTACTACCACCCAAAAATAATATTCTTATTAAAGAAAGGTAACATCTTTAGTATTCCATTCCATCAACAAGTTCACAAAAATATGTTTCCAGAAAGAAAAACATTTAATTGGAAAACGCATCACTATTCTAAAGCATGCGTTCATGCGGTCTGATTTGCGAAGACTAATGTGTGCAGAGTGAACGAATCGCCCTATTGTCTACAAACGTACGCGTGAATAGCATTGGCGCACTCGCAAATGGTTGGCCCGTATGGAACCAGGAAATAGTAGTGGTTCCGTAAGTGGTGGAAATTAATTGCTTTGTTTATGAATTACACAACCCTTTGCAAAATGTTGGGTATCTATTTGATATCACAAAACGGTACCAAAACATATAATAATGTGTTGTTCTTTGCCTGGTGGTCCCCTTTAACTTGAAGATAAATTATAGTTTAGATGCTTTCCTTTAAGTTAGAACCAATGCTCCTCGCGCAGTACTATAGTGTAGTCTCTTCAAGATACACCGTGACATAAATGTGACACATGTCAGTAGTGCCAGCGTGTCTTAGAAATGATTTCCATCACATCTATATCACTTTGAAATGTTTGTATTGCCAACCTCACTGTATTTTGAAACTTATAACAAATGCATTAAACAAAATTACTCTTTAATGATGATGGATATTTACAATTTAGTAATAAAATAATTCAAAATATCTAGTCTTAAAAGGCAATACACTTCTAGTCTAGGATCACAAATTGCTAGATCTAAATATAGCCTAAAATCACATTATGGAATGTAACTGCAGTCCGTTTTCAATTCAGCTTTATGCAATTTCATTTTCTATCCTTGAAGTGAACATTGAAATATTTTCACCACTTTAAATAATTGAACACAACTATGAACAGCTACTTGAATGTGAGCAAAATGTGCAGATGTTCTGGTCAAATGTTATATTCTTAGAGTTGAAGATATACATTTGCAGAGAATTAGTTGATCAGAAAATAGTTTAAAAGATCTGCAAGACACATATTTATTGCTCTATTTCTCATTCATATACTCCATTGCCAAGGTGTGATTTATAATGGTCTAATCAATTAAAGGGTAGGATCACTCGAGTATCTATTTATTTACCACATGAATCATGTTAATGCTTGAATGAGCTTCTAATCATGAGAAGTGCATGACGAGCTATGCTTGGCAACTTGCTGGGAAAAGCATGTTGTGCACAGAGAAGCCCCACTGACCATTCCACTAACCCAATGCTTGAAATTAGCACAGGCCCACTGACCCAGGGCCACTAACTGGCCAGCAAATGTCATTGATGCATAATTCCACTGTCCAGATTGGGCAAGCAAATATAATAGAAGTTGTAATGTGTTTTTTGGTTTTGGGCCACATGATTAATGTCTCGGGCCACTAGAATTTAACAAATCTTGTTTTTACTTGCCCGACTGGGCACCAAGGCAACAATTTTAATTTCTAGCATTGCCATTCCACTAACCTTCATGTGCTTCTTAGAGTGCAGGTGCATGAACAGTTCATTGAGATTGCGCAGATTCTTGTGGCAAGCCCTGCACCAGTGATCGCCATTGTCGAAGTAGGTGAACTTAAAACGAGCCTTGCTCTCCTCGTCGACAGAGCTGCGCTTATCGTGGCGGGAGTGGCGGTCATGACGATCCGGACGATCCGAACGATCCCCTCGTTCCGCACGATCCTAACGGCAGAAAAAGGATAAGGAAAGAAAAAAAAGGGGTTAAAGTTGATGTTTATCTTTCTGGTTATTGTTCTTAAATTGAAAATCAATTATCAAAGCAAGCAAATATGATGCAGAATCACCCTTCAAATAGCACTTAAGTGTATAATTCTTTTTCTTCTAAGTTAATCCATACTCTTCTTAGTTTTGTTATTTTTGTTACTGTTGTTTCTGTATTGGCTTATGTCTCAAAGTAACATGAGAATTTGCTTAAGTTGCCGAGAATGTTATTCCATCTTCCCAATACTATGTACACTTTTTGTTAGCACTGCACACTTATGCACAGGATTAGGAAAATTGTGAACATTCTTTGAAAACCTTCTTGAGAAAAAAAATAAATGGAAAAGAAAAAAAAAGAGTAAACACCTCTCAAATGTTACACAAGCTGAATGCAGAGCTATGTCCAAGTTTGCTGGATAAAACTCAGAAATCTTGAGACAAATTGGGATAGTTTACACTAAATTCAAAACTCACGGAATATTAAATTATATTGATTGCTTCAATAAAGGGTGATTCTGCAGCATAACAAGAAAGGTTCCAAAAATGAAATATTTTTACCTTGAATGCCACACAACTTCTGCAAGACGATGTGACATTACCTTGCTTAGATTCCATCATCCTCTTTGCAGTTGGGGTATAAGCCACTTGACAGATGAAGAAGGCATAGCAAAGCATGGTTATCATTTTATAGACATATTCATGGTACAGTAACAGATCACTCATCATTCTAATGAACATTGCTACAGAATCATGTCAATCTTATCAACATACTTGTGATAGAGTAACAAGTAATCATCATGCTTTTAACCTTGCTAAAGGAATCAAGTTCAGACAAAACGCTTCTGACACTACTATGACCAAAAAATAAAACTAGACATTATTTCCAAAAATCTATATCATTGTTTCACCATGCGATTTAATCTTTAAAATAACAACTTGTTAAGTACAACTTCAAAATTTATACTAAATGTTACCTAAATTCCAAACAATGAATGAAGATAAAAGATTTGCACGAAAGCTTTAGGATCCCACTAGATCGACAAATCTATCGTTTTCATAACCTATTTTACATTAACTGCACTGTTATAATAATGTCAGCCCGTTTTGTATTATAAGACAGCGCAGTAAATGTAAAAGAGGCCATGAAAACGATAGATTTGTCAATCTATGATCCTCCGTCTCTACTGTTATGTTCCCTTCACTGCAATTCTGTCTGACACACAGAGAAACAAACATTTTTAACTGTAACTACGGCAAAACCTCAGTATTCATAGTCAGTAGATTGCACACTCTACCTCATTACAAGTGGGACCTCATAATAGCCCTCTTAGCCGAGCTCACAATTCTTCCATTTTTGATTCATAGGATTATGATTATATGGCACTGTCATACATTTTGAGCATCATGAAAAAAAGGAAATAAGTAGTTGATCTTACTTTGCTCCGGTCCTTGTCTGCAGTGTCCCTTGAAGGCTCCTTTCCTGAAGTCTGTTTGGTGGATGACCTCTCAGCTGATCTGTCTCTGGTGGATGACCTCTCTGCAGATCTGTCCCTAGTTGAGGACCTGTCTCTAGATGCATCCGTTGGCTTGCCCTTATAATGCCCCTCCCTTCCATCCACAAGCACCCTCCTCCCCCTGTCTTCCTCCTTCCTTCCCTTATCATCCTCCCTTCTCCCCCTATCATCTTCTTTCTCTGCCGGCTTATCGCCAACAGTGGCATAAATCTTTCTCAATCTGCTTATTTCTTCACAAATGTGTTCCTGCAGTTCATTATTTTTCAACAGCTGGGGATCTTTGTGGCCATCTTTCTGATGCTGCTTTCGCCTCATCATTTCTCCTTGCTGTTTCTTTAGGGACGTCAGATCCTTCTCCAGGACAAGTAACTTCCTTTGTATTTCTTCCCTTTCTCTCTTCAATCTATACCTTTTCTCATTTTCCCTCTGTCTTTCTGCATCCGCTCTTCGCTGGTCTTCCCTCCTCTTTGACTCCCTTTCTCTCAACAACTTTTCTTCCTCTCGTCTGATTTTTTCTTCCATCGTTTTCAAGGCAACCTCCCTCATCAACCACTCCTGTTCTTTTTTAAGCATTTCCTTCCGTCGCCTTTCCTTTTCAGCATTTTCCCGCCGAGTAAATTCATCGCGCAGCTCGTCCTCTATGCGCTTTCGTTCATTGGCCTCCCACTCCTGATGTTGGTAGTAGTCATCCTGTTGTTGATACTGCTGGGTTTGCCAGCCACCAGCACCCTGCTCTCTGGACACAGGCACCTCTGGCCCGTAATTCTGACCTTTCATCGCATACCCTTCCTCTTTCTGCCAGTCTGACTGTCCATGATCCTGTAGAAGCAAAACCCTTCGATTGGGTTCAGCATCCGAAGAGTTTGGTTGCTGGGCGACTTGTATTTTGATGTTGGCTAGGTCAGAGTATTGAGTGTGTTTCTTTGGTTGTTCAGGTTGTTCCAGCTCATCGTCACTTACAGGTTCAGTCATTAGACTCTTAGACGGCTCGGTGGATGCCTTTGAATGATCTGACCGCCGTTTATCTGCATGTTTGTCGGCTGAATCGCCCGTCTTGGATTTATCTGTACTATCATCTTTCTTATGCTTTTCCTTTTCTTTTTTCTTTTCCTTTTGCTTTTCCTTCTTGGCCTTTTTCTTTTCAGCTTTATCCTTCTTCTTTTTCTTTAAAGGCTTTACAGGTGGTTCAGCAGCAGCAGCAGCAGCACCTTCTTCGGGCATTTGTAATCCCGTCACAAGGAATGAGGCCGTTTGATTCAAACTGTCCAATTTATATTCTGGAGCAACAGCACCACTGCTCACATCATATCCACCTGGATGCCCTGGATGCATGGCATCTGGAGCTTGAGTCATTGGGTGCTGGTCGGATTCAGCTCTTTGCGCCTTCAAATAGTTTTGTATATTTTCACGGTCACTGGGCCTGGGCTGCTCACTCTGCGGCTGCTGATGCACTTTAGTCTTTTCTTTTTCTTGAGCCACTTTCTTTGCCATGTCAAAATCAAAGCCGATTGCAGAGAGTATTTTCTGGATTTGGTTAGAATCTACAGACTTAGCAGACTGGGCCTGTGTCGTGGGAGGCTGTGTCTCGGGAACATATTCCTCTTGAGGAACAAACTGGGCTTGTGTTGGATGAGAAACCTGTCCTTGATTCTGATATGCTGCCTGCTGCATCTGCCAATTCTGTCCAGGCTGGAGTTGCTCCTGGTTTCCATGGATTGGTTCTCCATACAGAAACTGGTCTTCCTCTTCCACCGCGGATGACTGTCCCATCATAGTATTAGACACGTATGGCACATTTGTTGATTGCTGATATGCAGATGGTTGAAAGTTAGCTGATTGATTAAGAAGTCCTTGGTTTGCTGCATTCGCAGATGGTTGCTGCTGCTGCTTTTGCACTCCGCTAAGAGCAGCAGACAACTCTGGTGTCATCTTCAGGCCAGATTGCTGCAATATTGAGGAGAGATTCAAGTTGGATTGTGACACGATTGGCTGGTATGATGAAGTTGATGCAGTTGTCTGATAGGAAGCTGCGGCATCAGGCTGCCCCTGATATGATGAAGCTGATGCGTCTGTTAGTCCTGGTAATGATGGAGGGAGCCCAGAAGCCACAGTAGCAGACGACAAACCACCTAGACCCGTGACTGAGAATGTACTGATTCCTCCACCCCCGTGGGTAGGGTGGTGGGCTGTAGGATCTACAAGGCCCATATCCAATCCTGGAATATTTGCACTGGGATTGCCACTCAGGAATGATAATGGGTTCTGTCCTGTGGCATATGCAGCCTCATTCCCCAGCCCAGGGATAGCATTAGATCCCTGACCACCAAAAAGTCCCAGGGAACCCTGTAGCTGCTGCTGCAGTGACTGTTGTTGTAATTGTTGCTGTAGTTGTTCTTGTTGCTGCAGAGCTTGCTGCTGAGATTGTTGCTGTTGCAATAGCTGCTGCTGCTGTTGTTGAAGCTGTAGCTGTTGCTGTTGCTCCTGTTGAGTACTCAGGGCAGCAACAAATGAAGCCACAGTCTGAGATAAGTGCGGATTGCTCTGAGGGACTAGTTTTCCAAGAAGCGAGGACAGCTGTGCTAACCCAGCATTATCCAAATTACCAGGTATGTTTGCAAGAATATCTTGTGATGGTGCACCAGCAGAGACAGTTTCCGGAGTTGCTTGATCCTCTGTAGCTTCCTGTTGAGATTTCTTTTTCTTCAGTATAGACTTCAATGGCTTTGCAGCAGCCAGAGGGACAGCAGCAGGCTTCACAGCAGGTTCAGTGGTAGCCGTCACTTGCATTTGAGGCATGTCATAGATAGGCCCTGAGTACACCTTACTTTTCTGTGCCAATGGTTTTGTTAGTTGTTTCAAACCAAGTGGATCACTCAAGCCTCCTACTTTGGCAAAAGAAGATTTGACTGGAGTGACTGTTGCTGCTTCAGTTTCTGCCCCCCTACTCACATCCAACTGTTGCTTAGACACAATTTCTCCACTGAAGATATCATACTCTTTCTCAAGGGCTTCTTCTGTAGCTGATTTCTTCTCAGGAACTTTGGATTTTTCAACTTCTGTTTTAGACTTTGCATCTTTTTTCTTGCCACTGCTTTCAACTTTCTTTTCAGCATCTTTGCCCCTTTTCCCCTTTTTCTTTGAATCCCTTTCCTTAGATCGACTTCTGCTTCTACTTGCATCAGAACTAGATCTTGAGCTATAGCTAGAGCTAGATCCAGAATAAGAACTGTCTGAGTAAGACGATGATCTGGACCTACTCCGGCTTGAACTGTCCTTTCTGTCCCGTCTGGAGCGTCTCCTATCCCTAGATCTAGATCTAGATCGACTTCTCCTTCGATTATCATATCTCCTATCTCTATTATCGTACCTCTTATCTCTTTCATTATACCGGTTATCTTGAAATTGGCCTCTTCCCCTTCCTCTCATAAAGGGTCTTTCTCTTGGATTGAATCTGTTTCGTCCCATATCTCTGACTACATCTTTGCCCCTACTACCAGACCTAGACCTTCGCTTATCTCTGGATTCTCGTCTGTCTCTGTCTCTGTCTCCGTCCCTACTCCGTCTCCTATCTCTGCTATCAGATCTGGATCTTCCGTCTCTCCTGCTTTCTTTGTCCCGCTTCATGCCCTTTTTATGATCTCTGCTCGTACTTCGCTTCTCTCTATCTTTCTTCTTTTTCTTGCTACCTTTCTCCTTCTTCTTGTCTGATTCATCCGATGAGTATTCACGCTTTGGCTCTTCCTTCGGCTTTTCCTTTGGTTTGCCTTCACCGATAAGCTCCTGAACTTTTGCTTTACACTGATTACTGTACCTGATATCTTTCACTATCATACCCATGTGCAATGATTGATCCCTTTTCTTTGGTGCAGGTTTCACCACTGGAACTTCAGGTTTGGGATTACCCGTCTTAGGTACCAACACAATATGCTTTGCAGACTCTTCTTCATCACTTTCCCACTTTGATTTTGGTATTTCGACAACAGATGCTGTAGGAGCCTCATCTACAGCAGGCCCAGCTGGGCCAGGCCCTGATGATGCTTTGTCAGGACCTTCTTGAGGGGCTGAAGTAACTGTCCCTCTTCCATCGTAACCTTGATTCTCTGCAACTGATACTGGTTGAGCTGAAGTGGGTACTTTCGCAGCAGAAGGGTTAACTCCACCGGCAGCAGGAAATAGCCGAGGCCCTGGGATAGACATGGCTGGTTGCTCTGGTCGAAATGTGATGACAAGCTCTTCCTTGCCTTCCATAGTGCTTTTCCTGAAAATAAAACAGTGATTAATTGGAAATTCCAAACATAAAAAAGAAGGAAATAAGTCATTAAGACCAAATTCAATTGAATTGAAGTATACTCCTTTGAGTACAAATTAAACAATTGCACATATTTTCATAAATAGAACAATGTAATATTACATGTCTCATTCATTCTCACGCTTGATTCACTTTACCAGCATAAATGTGCATGGTTATAAAGGATGTTACCAGCATATTTGCATTTTTACAATAAGATGTTTATGGTAGACTAATCTAATTCTTAAATTCGTAAATGACCTAAAATGCATTCAGTGGGAGTCAAGTTCCTAATCTAAAACAATGATTCAAATTATTCAATTAATCTTCATAATTTACTCAATTATCAAAATATGGTACCCTTATCATACTGAATACAACATAAGAATATGGATTGTGAGAAATAGGCAGTTGACCATTGTTAATTCCTTATATACTTGAGAAATACAGACATTTTAAGAAAATGCATCTGATCCAAATATTTTCCTCAATTGCCCTAAAATACAACACAATAAATATTGCATATCAAAACATAATAACATGAAATACAACATGGCTAGTCGCTAAACAAAATGACTTAGTACTTCCAAATATGACTTACCCATACAGGTCTAAAGGCCCTATACTTATACCAGATGAACATACATCAAATAACCAACTGTGTAAAAGAAGAACAATTATAGTACTCACGGAGCATCTTCCTTTTCGGGCGGCGGTATATCAGCATACAAATCAAAATCATCATCGGGCGGGGGCTGTTTGGAGCGCTTCAGAATGGACTTCGGGGCTGAAGCAGGAGGATTAGGGAACCGTGTTTCCACTGGTGGTCCAAGCCTCTCTACAGCATCTTTAGTTGGAGGTCCAAGCCTCTCCACAGCATCTTTAGTTGGAGGTCCAAGACGGTCTACCACATCTTTAGCCGATGGTCCAAGCCTTTCTGCAGCATCTTTAGCTGGTGGTCCGAGTCGGTCCACAGCATCTGTAGCTGGAGGTCCTAACCGATCGGCTGGTGCCGTAGCTGGAGGTCCCAGTCGATCAGCTGGTGCAGTGGTTGGAGGTCCCAACCTCTCTGCAGCCCCCTTGGCTTGTGGGATTGGTGGACCAAGGCGATTGATGGCCGAGGATGGCTGCCCCTCCTGCTCAGGATTCTGACACTGATCATTTGTGACTGTTATCACAAGGGACAGCTGGGGGTCTTGTTGAGATGGCTACAAGTGTGCAAGTTATAAATACGAAAAAAATTAAATTAAAATATGGTTATTTGGTACGATTGGAATGCTCAGAGATAGAAATCTCTCATTTATAACACAGCAAATCATCCCTCTAGAAGCAAATGATAATTCTATCCACATTTTCTGAAACTGATGAATAAACCCTTTGTAAATAATGTGTTTATAACTTTATGTACATGTACCAGGGGTTGATATTAGCTCTGGCCACTTGCCTGCATGTGTGCACACTTTTACATCCATGGATTATTGTTATTAATGATGCAAAAATAATCCATCTAGGTCATGAAATGATATCCTTGTTTCAAAGTTTGACACTTTTGCAGTCTCAAAGTTGCATTGTTATTGATCAATAATTGATTTAATTTAACACAACTTTTATCTAACCTGAGAACATTAGGAAAAGAAGATCACTTTTTGTGAGATTATCTTTTAAAATTTACATTTGGTTTGAGAGACACTTTAGATCATAATAAATAGCAATCAGGAGTAGGTCAGTAACACACATAACTACGTTACAATAGCGTTGTACAGAGATCAACCTCTTCTGCCTGCTGCACTATCCAACACAAAACAAAATTTTGTCGGCCGATTCCTCCCTCCATTTACCAGCAAATGCAATCACAATTCATATAATTTGATAATAATTACCAACTCTGTTGTTTTGACGACCGCAAAACGTAGGGAATTTTTATTTTTGTTTTCCCCGTCCGTTTTCCTTACCGATGTGTCCTAAAACACAGCGTACAACTGTTGAACGGTACAGACTACAGTGTGAGAATGGGCGGTATGCTTATTTCCAGCGTATTAGCGTAATTGCGTGTAAATTGTCCAACTGGTTGGACCATAATACTTTAGTAGATGTGGTCAGTAAGTCATTTTTATTTCAATTACAATAAATTAAAGGGGACCACCAGGCAAAGGACAACACATTATTATATGTTTTGGTACCGTTTGGTGATATCAAATAGATACCCAACATTTTGCAAAGGGTTGTGTAATTCATAAACAAAGCAATTAATTTCCACCACTTACGGAACCACGGCTATCTCGTGGTTCCACACGGGCCAGGCATTTGCGAGTGCGCCAATGTAATTCACGCGTACGTCAATAGAATCCCGGATGATTCGTTCGCTCTGCATAGAGCGCCGCTGGCTCTGCTCGCATAATAGTCTGCGCATTCAGACCGCATGACCGCATGGCTGAGAGTGGTGATGTGTTTTCCATTTATATATTTTGTCTGAAAACATATTTTTGTGAACTTATTGAAGGAATGGAATACTAAATATGTTACCTTTCTATAAAAAGATTATTATTTTGGGGTGGTGGTACCCTTTAATAAATACATGTGCAACAATTTCACTTTGCCATTAATGGCCCCGTTCCAGATTTGAAATACTCCCTGGGGGGAAAAGTTATCCGCATCATATCCATAACCCTGGCAGGTCATTCTTTTTGCCATTCTATTAGGAAAGAATGGAAGTATTAAATTACATTTATAAGGAGTTAGTGCCACACTGATGTACATCTAAAGGAAACTTTTTTTTAGATTTGAATCATTTTGTTATTTGGGCAAAATTGTTTTATAAAGGCTACAAATGGTACATGTTTTGAAATTCAATTTATTTAAACTTTGAGTCAACATCAGATAGTGAAGATTGTAGATCAGTGTGGCAACAACCTATTTACCAATTGTGACACATTTGGTTGCTCCTGTTGTGCTGCTGGCTGCCTCTGGTCACTGGCTACCTCTGAATTGTGTTGATGTTGGCCCGGCAGATCCCGTTGGAGGGAAGAACCCCTGGATCGTGAATCCCGATCTGGCGGATGTTCTTCCTTCCTGGATCCACTTTCTCCGCGGACTCCGCCAGCATCCTGCCTGTATCTCTCTGGATCGTCGCGGTCATCTTCTCTTCTGCTCCGTACAGGATCTCTGCTGCCAACCGGTGAATCCCTTGCTTGTTGCTGCAATGGCAAATGCTCATCTGTCGCTCTCCTCTGGTCAAGAGCTTCTGTGCGTCTGTCGCGATCTTCGTAGCTTTGACTTTTATTTTCTTGCTCGATCTTTGGCCTTTGTGCAAAAGCTACATTTGGTGTTTCTGCTTCTTTGGGAGGACTTTTCATCTCATCTGCGCTATCTACATCAGAAAGTGCGTCTGATTGCTTTTCTCTAGATCTATCACCTTCAGGTTCATCAAACTCAAATTCATCATCTCCATATTCTTCACGACTCCTACTCTCATGTCGACTAGGATCAAAGTCTTCATCTAACTCCGTTGTAGGATAATTAGTGGAAAAATATTCTGGACTACTTTCATTTGGGCTCTTTTTTTCCATGCCATCAGATCTTGGATTTGGTATCTCTCTACCACCTCTGGCTCTGGCTCGGAAATATTCGTCCTGATCTCTCATGTATTTGTCCCCACTTTTATTTCCATCTCCACTTCCAAAAATTTCATAAGAATAACTTGACCTTTCTCGCTGTGAATCATACTGATTCACTGCCACTGGTCTGCTTCGTTGGTCGAAGTCGAAATCACTTCGTGACCTTCCCTCTGACCTTCGATCGAAGCTGCCTCTCTCTGCTGGATCTGGAAGTGGAACTGGCATTGAAACTGGCCTTGTCCTCGACGACGACGTCATCGGATAGGCTGGATCCCTCCCTAAATTTTCATGCGTACCTTGATAACTTGACATTGTCATTGGCACTCCTGGGGCTCGACCCGATGAGGATGAAGACATTTGGCCAGCCGGTGGATACTGTCCCGGCATACTCACTCTCCCCATTCCCATGCCGTGAGCTTGGGGCGACGACATTCCTCTCTCTCTATCATCATACCTATCGCGGCCACGGCCCCGAGGCCGATCCACACCAAACTCATCTCCCGTAATGCGGGCCCTGTCGCGTGGGTCGGTAGGTCGCGTGTTTCCACCACTGCCGCGGCCACTGACATTTGACTTGTAATCTGGTGCTCCTCCTCTGCCCCTTCCTCTTCCTCCACTGTCATATCCTCGCCCGAACCCTCTGGAGAACCCTCCTGATCTTCTGGGTGGTCTTGCTGAACCTCTCCTCATCGTGATAACAAGATACAACGACCAAATGTAGGACTAAATCTCAGGCTTTCGCGAGCGCTTCATGCTTCTCGCCGTGCATGTGAGGGGCCATTTTGCACAGACAGCTAACTGCCCCAGAAATTTCAATAGAGGGCAGTATTCTAAAAAAAAAAAAAAACAATAGGGAGCTAGTAGTAGCAGTCGAGCAGCAGCTGAGCTTACCAATTTGACAGAAATAATGTATTTTTCCAACTAAATCTGTCACACTAAAATGTAAAATGTAATATCACTTATGTTATTCTTATTTCAAAGCTTATTTCAAAAACTATAATCATTGCCAAAAAAAGTTGAGAAGGAATAAAAACCCGACCAGACCATACATGCATGCCCCCATCACAAAAAATCATCACTTTTTATTAAAGATGAATTCCAGTTTTGGGAAAGAAGCCGAATACATCTATATTGATCATTATTGTTGAATAAGTATTGAAATAGGGCTTGTGTGTTAAAATCGGAACCTAAGCATCGTTAAATACAGAAATATCGGAAGAAATCCAATATCCGCCTGTGAAATTTATAAATCCACCGCCAGTTCGGACCTGTCCACGCCGCTAGCGCTGGGGGAGATATCGACAAGCTGAGGACAAGCCCGTAAAAACGAACACCTCGTGTACTCGCACGTGGTCATTGTACGTAGCGTATGGGCGATTCCGGAGTTGGCGATCTCTATCTGCAGCAGATCAAGTTATAATTTTGCAAATATATCAATTAGTAGGCGGTTTCTTGGCCAAATTTGGATAATCCTATATTAGAACAATTATATTCTTTCACATTATTGGTCATAAGAGCTTCCATTTCATTTTTTTGATAGGGGGGCGTTTCCAAAACTGGCCTTTACCTTTAATTTTGTTGTTCGGAATTCAACTTTGCTTGTGTGTGTTATGCGTACGTGGTGGTGATGTGCGTGTGTGTGTTGAGAAGGAATAAAAACCCGACCAGACCATGCATGCCCCCATCACAAAAAAAAATCATCACTTTTATTTGTTGTTCGGAATTCAACTTTGTTTGTGTGTGTTATGCGTACGTGGTGGTGATGTGTGTGTGTGTGTGTGTGTGTGTGTGTGTGTGTGTGTGTGTGTGTGTGTGTGTGTGTGTGTGTGTGTGTGTGTGTGTGTGTGTGGGGGGGGGGATAATAATTGCAAGGGGACTATTACATTATTCTTTAACCCAAAAAAAACATGATTGTATATAATTATATGCCTCTTAGTCTTACTCTTAAAACACAAATGGAGTAAGTGTTTTATCATGCCCAGGAATTATTATTCTTGTTAAAAAGTTCAACGACTTTATAGTTGGTCAATTAAAGTCATACCTGTAAAGTGTCCAAATCCACGAAAATTACTTGGAGCTTCCTCGTTTCTCTTCTACCGTGTTGTTTAGCTTATGGTAAGAGAAGAATAAAATAGGGTTTGATTTTTTCAAATGTCCCTTTAGTATGAAGATAATTATCATTGAAAATCATTATTTCTAAAGCGTTAATCAACGCAATTGAAAAAAAGTACAGTTGTCTTAGCTGAGAACGTCCGCATGCAGCACCCGTGAGAACATTCCGGAGATTGAACTTTGAGCCGAGCGAGTTCAAATTCCATGAATTATGTATGTACTACGTGTGTAAAAATACACGGGTGCGAATATCTCAAACGGATCATTCATTACTGCGACAAAAGTATGGCAGACCATCAGTATTCGGTGATAAAATATGAACTCAATATTCGTTTTTTTCACTAGGTAAACAGTGTTCGTTTTCTTTCAAACTTTCACAAATCTTTCAATTGTATTTTACAATGATATTGATATAGGATTGAAGTCTCAAATGTCATTTTGTGCAATATCTGACACTTTACAGGCATCACTTTAAGGAAAATAAGAATTGGAAATATATTCCAGGGCAGGAATTAAAGGGATAATTTAGTTTTGGTATAGAAGGCGCTCCGGGGGGGGGGGGGGTGGGGGGGGGGGGGTCTGTCCTCATTGAAAGGGGGGTAGCATGCGTGACCAAGAAAACGAGTAATTAGGGTGGTTTTTTACGATCAGGCGAGATACTCGAGTATCTCGAATAGGATCTCAAAATCACCCAAAATCAGGAAAAAGGGTATCTTTTTTAGGCTGATGAATTAGCCTACTCGTTTAGGGTCTCAAAAAGATGAATTACTCGTTTAGGGTCTCAAAAACTCAGCTTACTTGCTTAGGGTATCAAAAATAGTTATCACTTGCTTTTAATAGGGGTTTACAAAAAATTGATTACTTGCTTAGGGTATCAAAAATAGTTATAACATGTTTAGGGGTTTACAAAAAATTGATTACTTGCTTAGGGTATCAAAAATAGTTATAACTTGCTTAGGGGTTTACAAAAAAATTGATTACTTGCTTATAGGGTATCAAAAAGACTTGCTTAGGGGTTTACAAAAAATTGATTACTTGCTTAGGGTATCAAATTACCGATAATCATACTTACTTAGGGTGTATTTTTTGCACCACGCAAATACTCGTTTAGGGTGCTTTTGGCAAGTCCTTGGTCACGCATGATACCCCCCTTTTTATGAGGACAGACCCCCCCCCCCCCCCCCCCCCCCCGGGAAGGCGCTACACAAAATATTTGTTCGTGAGATAATGAAAAACTGAGTGTCAAATCCGAAAGAACATATACCATTTTAAAGACAGAATAAACTTTATTTGATCAAAATCGGTTCAGAAATGGCTGAAATATACGAAAACAACCGTTTGTAATTGTGGGGCCCCACAATTATTCAATAATCTTGAACCAAAACTTTAAAAATGCTTCTTCTTTTCACTAAGAGGTTTTTAACAAGATGTTTACGAAGTCAATGAAAAAGGGTAATTACATTTTGTGTGATGAAACAAGTTGAGACTTGAACCAGGCTCTTTTAATTGCCACTGTATGCGAGATCCATCCCCGAAGAAACAGGTAGTTGGATTTAAGTATTTTAGTCAAGAAATACGACATTTATGACCGTTTGAACTTCATGAAGTAACCAGTTTCGTTGTTAAAGGGATAGTGAGTATTGGTCAAACTTAACTTAAGTAACCAAAACCTGCACCATTACAACTGAGTAATAATTTCACCATGCTCGAAAAGTATACACAATTACAAACGACTAAGTAAAACCCCCGTTATCATTCAAAAAGAGCCGTTACAACTCAAGAGGGCGCTATTTAAAAAAATCCCTGGTATTAGCCTTTTTTCATACAAAATTGTGCATTTAATGTTTTGTTAAAATAATGATTCAATAGAGATATTATCAACGACTTGCTTAAAACCTATTCAGATTTAAGCATTCAGTCTTGAAGCATTTTAAATTTTTTTTTCTAAAAAGTCTAAATACCCCCCGCTGATATTGCCGGTGAAGAATCTTTTGAATACAAATGTACTTATGGATATTTCAGCCGTTTCTGAACCGATTTTGCACCGCTGGGGACTCGGACCTTCTCCGGCTTTCACAATCATGTGGAGCATCCGAGCAGACAGCCTCCCGCATCATAGAAGAGTGCCCAACCCTTCGCCCACCCGGCCACCCAAACCCAGACTTAAACAACTTGGACCCCGGCACTGTTCACTGGCTACAAAACTTGCGTGATATGGTGATGTTGCGTAGAAGCTGCATGTGCTGCCTCATACGCAAGAAGAAATAAAGTTGATTCTGTCATTAAAATTGTATGTTCTTTCAACTTTGACAGTCAGTTTTTCATTATCTCACAAAAAAATATCGGGGGGCACTTTTGGAAATACCAATACTCAACGGTATACCTTTAATCATCTGCTAAGATAAACATATAGTTACAAATGCGCATCTTTCCCGTTTATTTTCTATATAAAAATAACTTGAACATTCCACTTTACTCAAGAAGTTGCCCAACGGCAGGGGGAGGGGACAAAAGACCCTCTTATCCCAAGTATTTGCTTGCTCCCTGACTTGTCTAACCATGGCTAAGCCACTGCCATCGAGTGTGATTTCATTATCATTTTGTTATTTTTTTGTTGCGCTTTATAACGTCTTAAATGGACTTAGTAACATGGTAACATTGTCCAAATCCTCAAAAACAACTTGGAACTCTAGCGGTTCTCTCATACCTTATCAATACAAACACGGGACAGGTTTCGAGGCCCGTATAGCCAGGGGGGTGCGTTGGGTGCGTACGCACCCCCCCCCCCCCCCCCTCCTCCACTTTTTACTGGTCTCAAGTCCACTTTTTACCGGTCTCGAATCCACTTTTTATTGGTCTCGACCGGCTTACACGACTCTCAGCCTGTGGTCTCGGTCCCGTTTTTGTAAATTTCGCACCTCCCCATGAAAAATCCTGGCTACAGGCCTGGGTTTCGGTTTTTCAAATTTCCATTTCGTTCAAAAGACATTTACGATTGAAATAGACATCCATCGATAAGATCCACTATATCTTAAATTGAAACTGTTATATGATTTGTGTATTCATGCATAATTTGATGAATAATAATCTACCTCATACATTCATATACTTCTCAATTATTGATCATTCGTATGAAACGCGGAATAAAAAGAAATGTAATATAAGTGTAAAATTAAAACAAACGTTGGAAAACAATCTATATCATATTCAGGAGTCAGGACCACATTGGAACCAACTACCGAAATAATAGACGGAAAAGCTTCTGCCAAGCACTTAAATAGTATATTTGTAGCGAGATCGAGTATGAATATACATTTATTTATTTATCTGCCTATTTGTTATTATTATGAATATTGCATAATATATTACATTTTTTTAATTGATACAAATTCAATTTATGTATATACAGAGTGAGTCAGAAAAAATGTCCCATCTTTTAAAAGTTGTCTTGTTTGAAGTATGAACATTTAATCATGGGTTTTATATGTCTTGGTAGAGCTATCCTCCACGCATATTTCGGTACCCTTCTCATTTGAATCTCTGCACGCATGACTGAACACAAGACAGTCTTTACAAGACTGCAAAAACTCACTTGCGCCAAGTGGATGGATGAGGAATAAACAGTGTTTTGAACAAAGACAGTCAGACAGACAGAAACACACAGAAACACACACACACACCCACACACACGCACAGTAAATATGTTTTATAATGCAGTGTTAACATTTCTCCCTTTCTGATTAAGCATTGATTTTTTTAACAAGATCGCTGAATGTTTAAGTGGCAATTCCCTGACAATCTTTCCCCTAACACATTCACCACCACCACCACCATCATCATCATCAAGTGCACATCAATCCAATTTGCTATCTCAATACGTAGGTACAATAACAATAAAAATGTATCTCATTTATGTATTTTGTTGGTTTACAATGGCAATTTACAATGGATATCTGTGATCCTGTTGCACTTGCCACCAAAGGGCTTGCCTGATTTGGCAGCAGTTAATTATGTTGAGCCCTGTTTGAGTAGGACAAGTACTGGAAGTATGGTTTGTCCTCAGTTCACCCCGCAACAGAGATAATTTTTGGTCACCGAGTATGCAAGAACTCAGTGTAACATACGTTTTGCACGGGTTATGCCACCGTTATCCCAATGTTCGGTGTCCCGGCAGTAAAAGTTATAAATTCTTTCACAATTTGTTTTATTCCTCACCCAGCCACTTGGCGCAAGTGTGATTTTGCAGTCTTGTAAAGATTGTCTGATGTTCAGTCATGCGTGCAGAGATTAAAATGAAAAGGGTACCAAAATATGCTGGGAGGATAACTTTACCAAGACATATCATAAAAACCCATGATTAAATGTTCATACTGCAAACAAGACAACTTTTAAAAGATGGGACATTTTTTCTGACTCACTCTGTAGTGTAAAAAAGTTAGTTCAGCTGTAATGTATTTTGTTTGTGTAATTCATTATTTTCGGGACTATACCTCGATTAGCACTGTGCTATTTTGTTAGCCCATTTTGTCAATTCTTTCCATTGTATTGTTAATTCAAAATGTTTCATCAATATGTATTATGACTATTTTAAATTGTAAATATTGAACTGATTGTTATTGACAATAAATCAATTTCATTTCAATTCATTTCATTCATGAAATGGTCTACGGGATGATTTAAGCCATGTATAAAGTAATACAATGAGAATATCCCTTTGTATTTTTTCTCATATTTCAGCCAAACAACATCCAATTAACGAGAAATTTTCACATATTACTTTTCTAATCACTCATCACTTTTTGCACTTGCCAACAAAGTTACTAGATCCCTTTAACTTTGTTGACATGTGCAAAAAGTGATGAGTGGTCAATTAAATGTGTATTCATGTGAAACTACTTATATTGCCCCCCCCCCTCTTCATCATCACCATCATCACCATCATCCCCATCACTATCGTCATCTCATCATCATCATCATCATCATCAACACCATCACCACCACTATCATCATAATCATCATCGTAATTATCATTATCACCATCATTAGGAAATGCATAGACCAACAATACAATTTGCCAGTCACCCCAAATTATTTGGACTACGCTTCGTAACTGCTTAATTGTAATATCCAATTTCCCAAAAATGGACAGCACCTAAGAAACGTAATATGCGCCGTACATTTCATTATCTCGGAAACTCTATAATTAGGTAGGGATCCGGTTCTATCAGCATTAAATGTGCACCTGTAAAGTGTCTAACGTCCAGAAAAATTTGACTTCTACCGTGTTGTTTGGCTTATGGTAAGAGAAAAATGAAATATGGTTAGATATTTTCAAATGCCCCTTTAGTATGACGATAGCATTGATAATCATTCAGCTCAAGAGCGTCTACAGATGGTCATAACGGTCATATAGACGTCTACTGTAATAAGTTGTAAAAGCTCAGTGACGCATATTTTCGCTTTTTTAACCAGGAAAACAGTGTTCTTTTTCAATGAAACTTTCACACATCATTTGGACAATGATATCTTACAATGATTTTGGTATAGGATTGAAGTCTCAAATGTCATTTTGGGCAATAAATAACACTGTACAGGTGCACCTCGGGGTGCACCTTTAATATCAACACCCAGAGGAAGGATCTGCTTGATGGGAAAACTCGGCACAGTCTTGACTCACATTTGATAACATATTCGCCTTTATAGCGGAGAAACAGTTTTTTTCAGCAGTTGCTTTGTTTTTAAAAACTTCTGAAGATGTATGGATGACACAATTTTACACCTGTACATGTTTTGTTTTATTTTATTCATGTTTTTATTTATTTCCGGTATAAATGACATGATATACAAAGGTCCGAAGACCAACAATGATGTTGGTACAATAACAATAATAGTCGTATATACATTTAAAAAAAACATATTATAATTATGCACAAAAACTGATGCACATTAAACACTTTTACAATAATCTTAAACATTCAAAATGATGAAAAAGCATTATATAATACAGCAAGAATATACTAACGTTCAGTTATACAAGGGTGAAACAAGGAGATCGAGGGACGAGTTAGAGAGGTAAAGAGCAGAATAGGAAGTACGAAAAAAGAGAGAGACAAAACGATTGAGAGGAGACTGGAGGAAAAGAACGGGCTGATAACTTTTAAGCGGAATAGAAATAAAGAGATAACGGGAAGCAGGGAAAAAAGACAGAGAAAGTATTATGATAGAAAAGGAAAGCGAGCAAGAAGTAGAGATAAAGGTAAACTGCCACTTGGTCTAACCCTGCTTCGTCTAATATCCACTTTGTCTAATACTTTGGTCCATTAGCCGGTTCGTCTAATAACCAGTTGGGCTATACCCTTATTGTCTAATATCCACTTGGTCCAACACCACTTAGTCTAATGCCATTTCGTCTAAACACCAGATTGTCTAATATCACTTCGACTATTTACCAGTTCGTCTAATACCACTACGTCAAATACCCATTTGGGCTACACCCACTTCGGCTATATCCAGATGGGCAGTTCATCACTTGGTCTAATCACCATTTCATCAACTTCCCGTTTGGTCTAATTGACAGTTGGGCTACTCCCACTTGGGCTAATGTCCCACTTTGGCTAATGACCACATGGTCTAATGCCCATTTAGTATAATGACCATTTGTTCAAGCTCAAGTTCAATATAACATTTATTTCCAAATATTTTCAATAACATACATTAACAAAATTTGCAACAATATAATTGGAGGTAAACATCTCTGAAAGCAAAGCTTGAATCGAGAGCACCTAATTAACAAAAACATTTCAAGAACCTTATAGGTAACAAGCTGGGTAACAGACAACACATCACGAAAAGACTAAAGGCATAAACAAGAGAACAAAGGCTAGGCAGCCAGAAGAAACAGGAGGAAAGAAGGACAGACACAGGACAAAAGAAAAACACGAGAAAAGACAACAAGGCAACAATACAATGCTTATATCAACTAAAATAACGGTTGATCAATCTAATCATCTTATAAAGAGAATGTGTTTACACTAAATTAATCAAAAATTCAAAACCCTCACTTAACTATAAACAGGAATATAATTTTTTCTTCAATCTTATCTTAAAACAATTCACAGATGGTGCATAAATCATTCCATTTTTTGGGGCCTGCAAAACGAATATTATGTTGGTATGACAAAGTTCTGGGTCTGGGCAAGTGTATTAATGATGAGGAGCGTGTATTGTAATTATACAAGCTCTGATTTATATCAAACAATTTGGTCTAAAGGTCTAATTTGGTCTAAAGGTCTAATTTGGTCTAAAGGTCTAATGTTACGTTGGTGTAAAGTTTGATAATTGTAATTCAGTGTCAGTAATAGTGTCCACTAAGTTCAACAGGGGCTGCGGAAAGGTTTTGAAAGAAGAGGACTGACCACATTTGAATTGTTATATAGTGTGTTATTTTATGTTTATGTATTTCTTTGTTTTTAGCCAAAAAAAGTGGGGGCCCACCCGGTTCCGTGGCCCCTGTTCAAGAAGTGTCTTAACCCATGTTAGATCCTATGCACCCGTACGAAACTAGACAAGTTAAAATTACCACTAGATAACGAGTGTAATACAATTCTATTTTGTGAAAGCATAATGTTACCCTATAATTTATAAATGTGTGTGAAATATCTGAATATTAACCTGTGAATCATGTTTGCTCCTCTCTGTAGTCAAATGAACCCTGCTAGCAGACACCATTCTTTGTGCGTGCCAAATGTTGCTTATGAAACTTGTTTGATAAATTGTCTTTATTAAAGCATTAAAGCTTAAACAGTGGCAAGCTTAATATTGCCATTGGAAGATAGGTGACAAATTACTTGCCAAAGTATTTTCTTTTATTTTTCTATTGAGACTGTTGTAGATATTTGTAAGACTATTGATGCCTTGAAATGTCGCGTGTGCGACTTACTGGC
>JBAMJV010009192.1:0-31968 GCA_037951105.1 Echinarachnius parma
TACCAAAATTAAACTCGTGCATCCAATTCGTACCGATCCACTCATGCCTGTGCATCATTTGTATAATAAACCCCATCTTAACTGGGAGAAAAAGTCGAGGTAACATCCTGATGTTATCCGGATGAGATCCTACAGCGTTTCAGTTATTAAGACGCTCCAATCGGGATAACATCAGGACGACATCGGGTGATCGGGCCAGGGTGATATCGCGGTAACGCCCGGACGACATCCGGACGACATCCTGATAAACGGCCAGTTAAGACGCGCGCGGAACGTCACCCGGGTAGATAACGTATACAGCGCGCGCCGATACTCTCGTGTCGCGCCAGCTGATCGTGATGAGGGAGGTGCGGTTGTTATGGTAACCTACCCGAGTGAGGATTTGCGGATGGCTGGTTAAGACAGCGGCCATGAGCCTGACGAAGGCTCACCCCGTGTTTTACGATCAGACCCCCTACTGTTTCTTATCCAGATATCGCTCGGGTGACATCGACTCGAAGGTCTATTTCTCCCAGTTAAGACGGGGTTTTACTTATAGCATACTAGTCACCACCTTCCCTTGTGTGTTCCCGAAATGTGGTCTACGTACTATACTACCACTCACCAGTAGTTTGACTGTACTATAGCAAACCACTGATAGATATTCCAGACAAGAGAGAAGGGGGGGGGGGGGGGGGGCGGGGTGAGAGTTGGGCATCATCAGTGGGAATAGAGTTCTATGGGTGGGGCGATTCTACATCCGCTTCTCAGCATTTTGTCCATTTTATTACCGATAATATGAAACTTAATCATATATAGGGGGGACCGTGAACAACAAGAAGAAGACGAGGAATAGTATGAGGAAGTGAAAGGGAAGAAGGAGGAAGGAAATTCAGATTGAGATTGGAGCCAGTGCCGCTTTTCTTATAATATAGTCTAGATTAGACCCTCGCGAGCTGATCTCCGCCACCCCGAAAAGTATGGTGGCCCCGGAGGGACATCGTGAATCGTGAACTTTGATTCGCTGCCACTGCTGTAGTGTAGCACAGATCTCTCGCTGGCGGCAATTTTCGGGGAGGCGGAGATCAGCTCGCGAGGGTCTAATCTAGACTACTTTTCTTATAACGATGCGAGTAGTCATTGGCAAGTGTGTACAAAGGCGTACCAAGGTGGGGGGGGGGGGGGGTCGTGTTTGGGGTGATACACCCCTCCTCTTTAGCGAAACCCCAACTACGCCACTGAATGAAGCTAAAACACCCCCCCCCCCCCCGCCCCCTTGAAAAAAAATCCTAGGTACGACTATGAAGTTGTATAAACAAGGAGCAAGGAGGTATACGAAAGTTATCACAATAAGTGGATAAGTGCATATAATAGAGGAGAGTCGGGAGACCATGAACAACACGAAGAACAAGAAGAAGACAGGGAATAATATAAGGAAGTAGTAGAGAGGAAAGGGAAGAAGAGAATTAGGAAGAGATTTCAGAGATTGGAGCCAGCGACCGGAATTTATTGCCGCTTTCCTGAGAACGAACGAGAAGTGTACTATAGTAATTGACAAGTTTGTAAACAATGAGGTATATAAGAAAGTACCTCCTTTGTACACAAATGGGGGAAGGTAACGGAGTCATTCTAATGGAATGCAAACAACCTCTGTGCAAATAAACAAAGAAAAGAGAACGGACTTGGCTTGGGACTGGTCTGGTGAGTTACCAACACTCTACATACATCATTAAAGTGGACCACCAGGCAGAGAATAACACATAATCATTTGTTTTGGTACCGTTTTGTGATATCAAATAGATACCAAATTTTTGCAAAGGGTCGTGTAATTAAACAAAGCAATTAATTTCCACCACTTTACGGAACCACTACTATTTCCTGGTTCCGTACGGGACAAACATTTGCGAGTGCGCCAATGCTATTCACGCGTACGTTTTGAGACAATATAGTCCCGGGCGTTTCGTTCGCTCTGGACAAAGTAGTCTCGTACATGCAGACCCATGAACGCATGCTTTAGAATGGTGATGCCTTTTCCAATTTTGTTTTCTTTCTGGAAACATATTTGTGTGAACTTGTTGATGGAATGGAATACCAAAGATGTTACCTTTCATTTATAAGAGTTGGTCCCTTATCAAAATAACTCACTTTCACAAAAATCAACAGTCTTTGCAATTGTTGTACACAATGCACCCAAATGAGTACTACATCAAGACGGTTACAGTCCGTTATTCCGAAGGTTCGTTATTCCGAAGGTTCAGTTATTCCGAAGGTTCGTTATTCCGAAGGTTCGTTATTCCGAAGGTTCGTTGATCCGAAAATAAAATCGGGTTCGTTATTCCGAAGGTTCGTTATTCCGAAGGTTCGTTATTCCGAAGGTTCGTTATTCCGAAGGTTCGTTGATCCGAAAATAAAATCGGGTTCGTTATTCCGAAAATTAAATCGGGCTTGTTATAATACTATAGTTTGTGTTTTGTTTATTTAATTTACAGCCTGCATTAAGCATACCCCTCCCCCTTTCACTCCCTTGGCAAGACCAATCAAACATTTAAGTTTATTTTATCTCTTTATATGAAATTATAGCATTATAACAAACCCAAATTCATTTTCGGATTAACGAACCCGATTTCATTTTAGGAATAGCGAACCTTCGGAATAACGAACCTTCGGAATAACGGACCTTCGGAATAACGAACCTTCGGAATAACGAACCCGATTTCATTTTAGGAATAGCGAACCTTCGGAATAACGAACCTTCGGAATAACGAACCTTCGGAATAACGGACCTTCGGAATAACGAACCTTCGGAATAACGAACCTTCGGAATAATGCAACAAATGTTCGGATTAACGAACCCTATTTCATTTTCGGATTAACGAACACTCAGGTATAGGAAATTTGCGTGTTCGGAATAACGAACCTTCGGAATAACGAACCTTCGGAATAACGAACCGCACCCCATCAAGACAACGAACCACGACTGCGTTGGTCCCTTATCAAAAGAACTCACTTTCGTCTGGACTGGAATGGGAAAATCAATCATTATTGTTCAAAATGCACATAGGGGTAAAAGGGCGAAAGTAGGGCTCACTCAGGTCTCAGCTAATGCTACGGTCACAAATGATCCGATTTGGGCTACGGCGCCCGTACGATGCCACTTTTAGGTGAAACCTTGCGGGAATCCTGCGGCGCCCGCACGGGTGCCGTGGCTATCGTACGGTCGCCATTGCATTTTCCCTCGCCGTACGATGTCAAAAATTTGTTTAACGCGGAGTTTAAAAAAAAAATGCATCGTACGATTTGTTACTGGACGTAAGCCCGTAGACACATCGTGGAGCGCATCGCACGGCTACCGCAAGGGCATAGCACGGGCACAGCACGGACATCGCAGCCTTTTTTTCGAATATCGTACGATTTTGAGACTGAATATTTGGCCACTCAATTCGTACGGGTACCTTGGAGTCTCCGTAAGAGCACCGTAAGGCACCCGTACGGGCACTAAGTTTGTGTTCACGGGAGCCGTGCGATTTATGTTTTATTTAAAGACAAAGGTCATCGTACGGGCCCCGGAAAATATGTGACTGCTACTCTGAAATACCACAGACATCGTATGATATTACAATTTCCCCAAATCGTAGAAAATCCGCCGTAGGGAGAAAAAAACGTACGGCTCCCGGATCATTTGTGACCTAGGCATTAGTTGATGTTCTAAAGTCTAAACCGTGTTCCCTGATAATTTCCCCTATAGCGCCGCCAACGAAAATTCTGCGGAACAGCAGTGATCTGCGGAACAGCATTATTGCGGGAGTACAGATTAGTATACTAGTACATCGCGCGATTCGTATACTTTGCGCGATGTGTGGATATCGCCGGCCCTCTACGGCTAGATCCAGTTGGGGGAAATACAACGAATACAAATAGGCGAGAAGCTCAACGAGTCTCAGCTATGAATTAAATATCATTACATGATTCATGTATTGTATGAAGGGTTTGTGTAGTTAGTTGTGATGTACCTTCTACACGGACCATGGATACACCAACTAATGACATTTATATTTACTACAAAGATAGGGACCGGACCATCAAGTTAATAAAGAATACGTAATCCCCGTACAATGTAAATATATTCTCTTGGTAAAGTTTTGTTAATACGTCGTTCTCAATTTTGTACCTATTTGTGTATCACTGTGAGAAATATTGATTTCCTCTTATAGGCCACCTCATCCTTCGTATAAGACCACTTACGAGTTATATTGATTTGTAATTCCCTTTGTTTATACAGCTTGCAGAGACTGTCGACTGTCTCTTACATATTCTCTCGGGTCCGTCTCATGATGATATCACAATTTTGTTTAAGTTCGGCAAATTTGATACCCAACGTTATTTCACCAAATGTATTCTAAAACAAAAACTATTTGTTGGATACTCTAATACTGTATAGTCGTTCATGATCATCATCAACACAAATAAATGGTATCACGACAGAATTCGACATTTCACGTCATTTATCTTATTAAAGGGACTTAGTAACATTGTCCAAATCCTCAAAATAAAATTGTAATTCTAGCGGTTCCTTTATACCTTGTTGTATTCGTATTAACAATAAAATCATGGGACAGCTTTCGGTTTTTCAAATTTCCCTTTCATTACAAAGATATGTATGATTGAAGTATTTAGATAAGAAAATCTCCGGGCGAGATTTTCATCCCTGTACAAAGTGAATGCAGTGAGTTGGTGAATATCACCCAATATCACTTTGCATTTTCGCTCATTACTTGGCCATACATTGTCCATTTGACCTGAAATTTTCACACAATACCCTGAGGACATATGAGATAACAACAGTATACATTGCATCAACCATTCATCATTTTTTGCACTTCTCAACAAAGTTACTAGATCCCTTTAAAGGGGACCACCAGGCAAAGAACAACACATTATTATATGTTTTGGTACCGTTTCGTGATATCAAATATATACCCAACATTTTGCAAAGGGCTGTGTAATTCATAAACAAAGCAATTAATTTCCAATACTTACGGAACCACTACTATTTCCTGGTTTCGTACGGGCCAAACATTTGCGAGTGCGTCAATGCGATTCATGCGTACGTCTGTAGACAATATAATCCCGGGCGATTCGTTCGCTCTGCACACATTAGCCTTCGCAATTCAGACCGCATGAACGCATGCTTTAGAATGGTGAGGCGTTTTCCAATTATATATTTTTTTTCTGGAAACATATTTGTGTGAACTTGTTGATGGAATGGAATACCAAAAATGTTACCTTTCTTTAAAGGTATGGTGACAAGAAAACTGCCTCAAAATTGTGTTTTACTGTATCTAAGGTAGATTTTCATGAAGATTACTAATACAAACATATTTTCCTCGTGGGAAAACCCGGTAAAATAAAAAAATCAACTTGTAAATTCACTTTCGGAACCCCCGTAAAAAAACTGAGTCCCGGGCAAACAAAAAATTACGTCATCTTTGTGACGTCACCTGCAGGCAATCGCAGTTTAGCTCGGTCATAGACGTACACGCTGAGTGCAATACTCACGTTGACACAGAGATATTATTTCCATTTGTTTCAATATTTGCAAACATTTGTTCAGGTTTATATCATGGACGATATACACTCAGATGTGTAGCTGCATCCTGCTACAATTTATTTCTTAGCAATTCTTAAGCATTTTCAGTAAAACCTCAATTTACAAGCAAAAACGAGTTTGTTTTACAAGCAAGTCATAGGCTCTGCATGTAAACAATGCACATTCCTCCGCGTTGCGGTCTGCATGTGATGTCATCAATCGGGTGACACGTGCGCACATTTCCGCTCTGCTACAAATGACTTTTTTAGGAGCATGGAACGCCGATGCGTAATAAAGCAAAAAAGTTGCATGAAATTTACCTTTTTTTCCCAACTTAAGGATTTCTTTGAAAAAAAGAGTGTGGTATATCAATAAAGGCACATATTTAAAGCTATGAACCTGAATCAAAGCCGGGATTACACCCCTCCTTTAATAAGAATATTATTTTGGGGTCGTGGTACCCTTTAAGTTGTACGAAATGTGACAATTTGCATCTGTACTGTAGTAGGTACTACAGTGTATAATATACCCCCTTTATGACGTTTTCTTTAATTGCTATTTTCACGTCTCTTTTCAGATTTCTACGATCTTTAGATGCCGGCGTAATCCCGAGGAGAAGACGAGAGGAACACTTTGAAGATGTCTGAAGAGGCGCCAACTTCGCCTCACATTGTGGCGGCGACCTGTTTCATTTGCGACGATGACTTCCTAACACATCGAGAATACAACAAGCACATGTTCGATGTTCACCACATTCACGTAGTGGACAACGAACCGGAAGGACGTTCAAGCGGGAAAGATGTACCATTGGAAGTTGAACTGATTTCTGATGATGAAATCGAAATTATCAAACCGGCGGGGAAAGACGGAGATGGAGATGACATTGTCGCGCCCTCAACCACACCTCAGAGCAATTCTGCAGATGGTTCGAAACCTGCAGTGATTGACTTGACCGAGTCTGATTCAGAAAGCGACGGGGGTTGGATTGAAGACGATGACTCCCCCGACGATGCAGCAACTCGATCTGAAACGCGGGAATCTGATCCTGATCATGTCGGTTCGTGTGGAGCATCTAAGACGGCCTATCAAATGATCGAGGAGTGCCTCAGGGTTGCTGCTGAGAAAAGACTTCGGACTCGTAATCTGACATACATGAAGCCATACAGTTCTACTTGTGCAGATGTGAGGACTTCGTCAGAGTCTAGCACAACTCCGCTGAGAGATGGTCAGGAAGCCGCGGAGAACAATCAGCAATCTTCCTCTGAAACACCTCGGACTACCATAGCGCACATATATCGAAAAATAATCGAGGAAAGCGTCAAAAAGGCTGTGTTGAGCGGATATAAATATTGGAAACTGATCAAAGGAAATTCCACTTCAGATATGGAGAGTTCTTCCGGGGATAACGAAGTCCTAGCAGTCGTGTCGGCAAATGATGCCAAAGTAGTTGCAGGAGGCGATGGTAATCCCGCACAATCAGACCCACGACCGGATAGTGATTATATGCAAGACATTGTCAGACGGGCTGTGTCAAATGGACAGCGGACATGGAACACGATCCAGAACACTGATTTGAGTGGAGTCAGTCCAGCTAACCAAGCCCAACAGCAGTTAATGCCGTCGGGGACAGACCCCTTGGAAGGTGAGACGGGAACTGAGGAGCGAAGAAAGAAAGAGAAGAACGGACACCAATCTCTCGAGGAGGTCGATCGAAAGTTGGCAAGAAGGGAAAGGGAAAGGAAAAGGCATGAAAAGGAAATGAAGAGGTTGAAACGCGCGACTGAACGCCAGTTAGCTAGTGTGGCTGAACACCAGTTAGCTGATGCGCCAGGTGATATCCAAGAGGGTGTCAGCAGAGTTGTTGACAAAATATTTAATAGGATTTTCAGCATGATGCAGAATGGTGGTTCAGGAGCGGAGTCTTCCTCGGCTCCTATTGATGTACCGGAAGTCGATTCGACAAAACAAGGCAATGTGTGTTCTTCGAATAGCGATTCGACCCTTACACAACTGCTGCAGACTAACGTACAGCAACTAAATACGCAGGGTGCACCGGTGAATGACGGAGCATCAAATGCTACATCAGGGTCAAGCGACCAATGTATATCTCCTTTTTCGACTGCTGGTACCACAATAGTTTCAAGCACTGTGGACCCGTCTTCAGTAGTCAGTGACGCCCGGTTGGATTCCATGACGGAAACAACGAGACATGGTGAACGCGAAGAGATCCCTTCATCAGCGAAAGGAAACGCCACAGGAAACGCCAAACCAGGCAAGGGCAAGAGCGAATCCGCGTTGACAGGGTTACTAACAGGTGTACTATCATGCCCAGAAGAGGTACCACATTTCACCTGTGATATCTGTTCGCTTCATTTGTTTAATCTCGCGGGATTGAAAGAGCACAACCAAAACGTGCACAGTAGGGAGGGCGCAGAAGCAGTTAATCTCTTTGCGGACGAAGAGCCGGCGAATGGGTTAACCTTGTGGGACCTATGTACGTCCGATAATAACGTCCAAGATGTTTGGTCATCAATAGGAACAGTGGTTGATGTAACGGAAAAGTACAGCTCGGGAGGCTCCACAGAGATATCAACTGATGTACCCTGCTTGCCTGAATACAACACTGCCACTTGTACTTCCAGTAACGCTGATCTGTTGACAACTGACCAATTTGAAATACATTCATTACTTCGCAAACGTAATCTATCGGGCACTCCACATGGAAGTGGAAGCGCCCTTATGTCATCGCTTGAAGGAAATCAAGTCGAACCGGATGATGATGATGGTAACAACGACGATCCGCTGCCACACACTAAACGTAGACGTCGCGATTCTTCAGATTCTGGGATATCACTGGGTCCTACGTTGGGTGGCGCCAACCAGCCAGCGTCGTCGCGAGCTGCGACGCCGGTACTGCCTGTCCTTTCCCCTGTTGAAGGCACTCGGGGTAGGGGAATACCTCAGAAGGGCTATGTAGATACCACACGCGATAAGGGAATTATCAACGAGGGCGACTCTAACTATGGCCTAGTCATCACTGAAGTCAAGAGTTTATCGAGAGAATCGCACAGTGCAGGTTCATCAGTCATGCCTCACAATACGTTGGAACGACCATCTACCATGAGTACCAGCGCATGTAAAGAACAAATATTTTGCGCCGGTATGTGTAATGAACGAATATGCTCCATTTCTGTAGTAGAAAAAGGTTCATTGGTTGACTATATGCTAGGTTATTTCATCAAGATGTGCAGCAGGGAAATGAACCATATCCAGTTCCTGGCTGTTGCTACTTCTCTTCATGTCAGATCAACATCTTGGTTGGCGATGCGATATTCGCAGCTCAGACAGTTAACCTATCTGAGAGGAGGAATCGAGCGCGTTCATAGTTGCTCTCTTTGTGGAACTTATAACTTTCGTGATCTGTCGTTCGCAATTGCTCATCTGTTTTCCAAAGGACACATAGAGATGGTGGTCGATTTGAAATTGATTAGAATGGCCAACGCAGTCGGTAGGAGTGAACCAGAGGGAACACGGGGCGAGATGAATCCAGCTGCCGCGAACACCCTGAGATCTGACAACACAGCTGCTGTGATTGATACTGTGGAAGAGGTAACTAAACTCCGCACAAGTTTGGATGGAAAGTTTTTTGAACCACCTGTTTGCCGTTTATGTTAGACCTGTATGTATCATTTCATGCATCAGTGGATTAGCTTATTTCCACCGCTCTGAAACGACACCAATTTTGTAACAATTGCTTGCTTCATGGCTGAGTACCTCCCCCTTGTTAACATGTGGGTCTCAAACACAATGTGACAATGTGACAAGTATCTGTGCTTAATCCTATTAAATTTGTTGCTATAGTTTGCATCAATGAATGGGTGAATGAATGAGTATACTGTATTATTAGATTAATGACACATTGTGGCGCAATCTTTGAGACCCACCTGTAACCAAAGGGGAGGTATCCATCCATAAGGCAAGCGATGATTTCAAAAGTTGGGTCATTTTAGAGAGGAAGAAATCAACTAATCCACTGATGCATAATGAGATGCAAACCTTTTTCAAATAAATGAGAAATAGGTGGCTCAACAAACTTTCCAAACTTCTTGTGCGGAGTTTATATTCTGATTGTAGGGGTTTTAAGTTAGGATCCTAGCATGGACATGTTTAGTATGTGTTTTATTCCGCTTTATTTAAATTAAAAGCTGTACATCAAAGCTGAATAATTTACCTTTTTACTCTAGTCCCTTTATTAAAAGATAAACATTCATTTATAAGTATCACAAACTTAGCACAATGTTACCATTTGAATTTGGCCCAAGATTTAATATCCCGGACATGGTTTTAGGCACGCAACGTTCAAAACTATGAAAGAAAAGACGAATTACAAATGTTGAAACAGTAACAAATGATGCCCACAGTATAGTATTTAAAAAAATCAAAGTCTTCATGTGTTTTGTTTGTTCTTATACTGATGACGTTCCCCTTTTGGTGTAACGTGTCTGTGAAGAAGGCTGCAACTTTAATTTGTTTTTCCTTTTGCCCTGACAGACTAAGAGTACAGCCAGCGTCTCCTGTGCCTCTACGCCAGTTGACAGCTCTCGATGTGGAATCAGTAACATGGATACGAGATCGGTAGGCCAAACCTTTGCACCGCCGCAGTCTCATCAGCACGCCAGTCACCAATACGGCAATCTAGTGCACTGGCCCAACACTGCTACCGCATCCCAAGGCTTCCCTTCAGGAGGGATACCTGGACACAATCTGTCCAGGTTTCAACAACATGCAGCAGGGCAGACATATTCAGGAAACATGAAGCGTTCACATATGATTACAGCATCCGGAATGCCACAGGGGTATTCTGGAACGCGAGGGCAACCTGGACACAAACTGTCTGGGTTTCAACAACATGCAGCAGGGCAGACATCTTCAGGAGGCATAACTCCTCAAATGAACACGGCATCGGGAATGGCAAAGGGATATCCTGGAACAGATGGGATACCTGGACACGAACTGTCCGGGTTTCAACAACATACAGCAAGCCAGATATCTTCAGGAGGCTTAACGCCTTCACATACGAACTCGGCATCGGGAATGGCACTGGGGTATCATGGAACGCAAGGGCAACCTGGACACGAAATGTCTGGGTTCCAACAACATGTTGCAGGGCAGGCATCTTCAGGAGACATGACGCCTTCACATACGAATACTATATCTGGAATGCAACAGGGTTATTCAGGCACACAAGGGACACCCAGACAAACAGTGATGCCTGGGTTCCTCCAGCAATACTTCTCGGTCTAGAGAATACTCTGAAATTCCACAAGGCTACATTGGCCTTACATGACAAGATTGGTCCCTTGTAGGAAATTCAGCGACAGTTCCAGACGCACTCGGGGATTAACTGACCAAAAAGAATAAGGAACAGTACTAATGGTGCACATTTTTTTCGACGTGTGTGACACCTTGGTACAGACAAGGTGATAACTGTACTAACTTTGCTTCCATTTTTTTAAACCAACAGTACCTATCCAATTTTGATTGATGTTAAAAATGTGTTGAAATAACTGCGTCGTTTTACCAGATTATCAGAGGCTGCTAGCTAAAAATAAGGGAGTTGTCCACAAGCATGTCAGCGTGCATTATCAGTATGAATCTCCTTCAGTAATAAATGGTTTCATCATGCATGTATCTATAATGCATCTTTCAGTATAAAACCAACAACCGCTTTAGGACAACCCAGCTAACACATAACATTTTAAAAACATTTCCGTAAGGTCTCAAAGTTGTTAACCTAAAATATTTTCTAACAAACAGTAAAAAAACATTTAAGCAACGTTATATTTCTTAGAGAGAATGTTTTAATAATAATTATACAACATTAAGCAAAACGTTATTTTTGCAACATATTTACTATATTAAAACAGAAAAAATATATTGAGAGAAATAATGTTGAGATGTCCTTAAAACATCACCTTGATGTTAAGAAATATAATCTAAGATTTTGTTACAGTATCTCAGAAACGTTTCAACAACATTAAGATTGAATTGTTTTAGAATTAAATTTTATGACGTTTTTGAGATAATTTTACAAAAGGTTTTACTTTATTACAAATTGAACATTAAAAATAGTTTTATGTACTGAAAAAGAAAATGTTATGAATTATGTTGTTGTATAATCGCATTACATTCTAAATCAATGTTTAAAAGACATTTTCCAGAAAATGTAAGGATGACGAACATTTTTTAGATGTTGACTTTTTTCTTAAATAAAAAAAAACATTTACTACTAATGTCAATCACTAAATAGTTCTATATACTGGGAAAGAAAATGTTATAAATCATGTTGTGTAATAATCGCATGACATTCTTCCAGAAAATGTAACTATGACAAACAATTGTAAAATGTTGACTTTTTGCTTAAATAAAAACATTTACTACTAATGTCAATAACTAAACGTTGTATAAATGCAAACGCGAAATATTGTTAAAAGGTGTTCTTGAAATGTCTTAAAAATATTATCTTTATGTTAAATGTTGCTTGTAAGTATCGGTTTCCATGGTGGTGTATATAATACGTGCGGTTTACGGGCACACCATGTGAGATGGGTGGATTGGTAAGTCCTGAAAAGGACTATGGTAGTCCTAGAAAGGACTGTTGGTGTAGTTCTTTTCAGAACTACACCAACAGTCCTTTCTAGGACTACCATAGTCCTTTTCAGGACTTACCAATCCACCCATCTCACATGGTGTACCCGTAAACCGCACGTATTATCTTTATGTTATAATAACATAATCTAAGATTTTGTTACAATATCTCAGAAACGTTTCAACAACATTAAGATTGAAATGTTTTAGAATACAATTTTATGACGTTTTAAAGATGATATTACAAAATGTTTCATTTTATTACAAATTGAACATTTAAAATAGTTCTATATCCCAGCTAACACATAACATTAAAAAAAAAACATTTCCGTATGGTCTCAAAGTTGTTTAACATAAATTGTTTTCTAACAAACACTATAAAAACATTTAAGCAACATTATATTTCTTAGAGTGAATGTTTTAATAATAATTATACAACATTAAAGGGATCTAGTAACTTTGTTGACATGTGCAAAAAGTGATGAATGGTTGATGCAGTGTATATTGTTGTTATCTCATATGTCCACAGGGTATTGTGTGAACATTTCAAGTAAAATGGACATTGCATGGCCAAGTAATGAGCGAAAATGCAAAGTGATAGTCACTAACTCACTGCACTCACTTTGTATACAGTAAGAAAAACTCCATCGGAGTTTTTCTTATCTGAATACATCGATCTTACATATCTTTGTAACGAAAGGGAAAGTTGAAAAACCGAAACCTGTCCCATGATTTTATTGGTAATACGAATACAACAAGGTATGAGGGAACCGCTAGAATTAAAATTTTATTTTGAGGATTTCGACAATGTTACTAAGTCCCTTTAAGCAAAATGTTATTTTTGCAACATACTTGCTATATAAAAAAAAGAATTTGAGAAAGATAATGTTGTGAAAAATGTTGTATACAAATAAAATGCCATTCTATTTTAAACGTTATAATAACATTTTCCAGGAAATGGAAATACTACAAACATTTGTTAAATGTTGATTTTTTCTTTAAGAAAATGTTATGATTCATGTTTTTTATACTCACATCATGTAATGACATCAACGCTTAAAGGGATAGTTGAGTTTTGGTAGAGAGGGCGCTAGACTACTTATTTTGTTGTGAGGTAATGAAAAACTGAGTGTAAAATTTGAAAGAGCATAATATTTAAATAATAAAATCATCTTTATTTGATCAAAATCGGTTCAGAGACGGCTGAAATATCCATAAATATAACAATTTGTAATAAACCTGGGGCCCCAGATTTATTAGAGAATTTTGAACCAGCCGTTAAAAATTCAAAACAATGCTTCCTCTTTTCAAAAAGTTACAAAATAGGTATTTAAATAGTTGTTGGTTATTTCTCTATCTAATCACTATTTCACATGCACAATATTTTATTCAAAATGGTTGAAACCGATGAGTGTTTAGAGAGCGCCCTCTTATGTTGTAACGGCTCTTTTTGAGTGATAACATGATTTTTACTCCGTCATTTGTAATTTTGTGTTCCTTTCTAGTTATAACTATTAGTTTGTAATGTAATGATGCAGGTTTTGGTTACTACAATTCAGTTTCACCAAAACTGTACTCTCCTTACCAGAACTCAACTATCCCTTTAAACAATATTTTAAATGAAATGTCAACATTACAAACATATTAAAACAAAAATTCTTTAAGAAAAACATTTACTTCTAATATCAATAACGAATGTTTTAAAAATGCAAGAGCGAAATATTTTTAAAATGTCTATGTTATAGTAACATCATCTAAAATTTTCTTACAATATCTTAGAAATGTTTCAACAACATTACGATTGAAATGTTTTAGATTCAAATGTTATGTTTTAAAGATGATTTGACAAAATGTTTCATTTTTTTACACATTGAACATTAAAAATAGTTATATACTGAGAAAGAAAATCGTATAAATCATGTTGTGTAATAATCGTATGACAAACATTTTTATAATGTTGACTTTTTCCTTAAATAAAAACATTAACTACTAATGTCAATAACTAAATGTTTTCAAAATGCAATAGCGAAATATTGTTAAAGGGACTTAGTAACATTGTCGAAATCCTCAAAACAAAATTTTAATTCTAGCGGTTCCCTCATAACTTGTTGTATTCGTATTAACAATATAATCATAGGACCGGTTTCGGTTTTTCAAATTTCCCTTTCGTTACAAAGATATGTACGATCGAAGTATTCAGATAACAAACACTCCCCCGGAGTTTTGAAACCGTGTACAAAGTGAGTGCAGTGAGTTAGTGAATATCACTTTGCATTTTCGCTCAGTTCTTGGCCATGCAATGTCCATTTGACTTGAAATTTTCACACAATACCCTGTGGACATATGAGATAACAACAATATACATTGCATCAACCCTTCATTACATTTTGCACATGTCAACAAAGTTACTAGATCACTTTAAAATGTCTACTTAAGATGTCCTTAAAACATCACCTTGATGTTAAGAAATATAATCTAAGATTTTGGTACAATATCTCAGAAACATTTGAACAACATTACGATTGAAATGTTTTAGATTCAAATTTTGTGATGTTTTAAAGATGATTTGACAATATGTTTTATTGTTTACAAATATATATTGGAAATAAAATGTTATGAAATGTACACATACCAACATTTTTAGAATATGGTTTCTTACTTTTTAAGGGGAATATGTACTATTAATGCCAGTTACAAAATGTTATAAAAACATAAAAGCGAATTCACTTAATATGTTTTCAGTTTATCAATATAATGTTATGAAGTGTATATCTTAAACAAAACGTTATAACAACATTGTTTCTTAAAGGGCTAGTTCAGTTTTGGTATAGAGGGCGCTGCACGAAATACTGTTTTGCGTGGTAATGAAAGACTTAGTGTCACATTTGATAGAGCATACCATTTTAATGACAGAATACACTTCATTTGATCAAACTCGGTTCAGGAGCTGCTGAAATATCAATACATTTATCCGTTCGGAATAAACGTGGGGCCCCAGGTGTATTCGATAATTTACAAAAAATAAATAAAATGCTTACACTTTTTCAACAATTTTCAAACGAGATTTTTAAAATAGTTATTGAGTATCTCTCTATCTTATTATCATTTCAACAAAAGATCACATGCACAATATTTTTTTTAAATGTAAACAGACACAATAGCACTTGCATGGAAAGAGATGCATAGGTGACACTAATCATTCATTAGAGACAGTCTTATGTAAAAGGCGATTAATATTCATAATTCTTTTCCATGGTTACATAAGAAATGATTTATAAACATATTTATTCCTTATCTTTCATAATGATTACAAATATTTGTGAAAAAACATCATAAAAATATCAATAAAATATTTGCCAGAGGTTTATGAATATTCATAAGCTAATATGTGCTTTTGCAAAATGAGAATATAATATGTTCATTAATACTCGTGGTTTGCGGTTGTACCATGTGAGAGGGGAGGATTGGTGAGTCCTGAAAAGGACTATGGTAGTCCTAGAAAGGACCGTTGGTGTAGTCCTAAAAAGGACTTGTAATGTCCCGTTGTTTAGTCTCAAATAAAGACAAGAAGACACGATTAGATTGGTGTTGCTTGGCTCGTATATTATGTGTGATTCTTTACATCATCAATATAGGGCAGTATAAAATAAACATGAATAGTCAGGATACTACATCCCTCCCATGTTTCAGATAAAATGTATATCTATACATGTACCAAACATATACAGAACGGTACTAAAATGACACAAACAAATCAAAATGTTGCTTTCATAATCAAGTATAAGAGTAAGCCTAAACGTTTAAGAATAGCTTCACGTGGTCTAAGTGATCATAATTGTTATTACAAATAAACTAAATGACAAGAACAACATTTTAAAATATGTATCATATAAACTGACTTAAACAAAAGAACACTTTTTTTTAAAACAAACAATTTAACTCTAAGCACAATGATGCTTTCTTACAACAAAACAAAAATTAAACTTCCTATTGAAACAGAAAGAAACTTGAAATTCTAAAATGAAATAACAAATCAGACTTTTGATTCGTTCAGCATAAAAACTTCAAACACTTATTCTATAAAAATACAACAATATTTTTATATTGACAATTCTAAAAAAAAAACATTTTGAGCCGTGATCCTTTCACGCTGTATGTCTTAAAGTAAAACCATCTATAAACAAATACAAACATAAGACAGTTGAGCTGTGTTTTCTTTCTCGATGATGGCGAGTTGACGTGGAAGGCATAGTCTTCTGGCTCATGTGTAGACTTCTGATCAGAGCGCGTGCTGCAGCAACTGCATGCGCCAGTGCATGACGTGTTAGGAGATTCCATATTTACTGTTCTGATAGTGGATCGTGACTCCGCAGCGCCCTGCTTGTTTGGTCTGTCTGTAGTCGTAGACCTGCAGTACTTGGCGAAATGATTTGCTTTGCCGCAGGAATGACAAGTAAGACCCTTCGCTGGACACGGTCGTGATTCAGAATGGGGATACACTCCGCCGCAATTATGGCACCTTTGAGATTTTGTGCGCTGGTACTGCTTTCGTTGGCTGTTGTATGTTGACGGCGTTTGCGGGGACCCACTCTGTTGATTGACGTCTCGATTGAGCTGGCAGGTGCAGTCTCCATGGATGCAGCTTGATTCTCTGCCAGTTCGTATGTCCTCGCGACCTTTAGCATTTGTGTGAGCGTCAGACTTTCCTCACGAAGTGCATAGCGTCGGAGCTTTTGAGAACTACAGCCTCGAAATTACACGATGAGGCGAGACGTTATTTCTATGGCACCGCTAAAAATATCGCGATATTTCATTTTTTTTATTTCTTTTTTTCCTTCTACCTTATACATTATGAATATTACTTTTATATACAAAAATATAACCATTTTTCTTATTTCAATAACAAAGCCCTCCTCTCTCCCGCCACATGGAAGTGGACCTCGTCAAAACGATTCTCTTACAACACTAATTATAATATAATAATAATAAGCGAAACCAAACAAAACAATATATTCATAAATAAACACTATTTAAAAGCTACTGATGAAATATCGCGATATGCGTTTTTTTTTTCCTTCTTCATATTATATACTAATTCTTAAACAAATTAGTGCAAACATTTCGTGGGCTTATTTTGTGCATGTTAGTGCAAAGACATAAAACATGGTATAATAATTGTCTTCTTTTTCCACTTCACTTACAAACTGAGATAATCATAATACACTAAAAAATAAATACAACTCACTCCTACTATTTCTGGTGCCTGCTCTCACATTGGGACTCCCGCCACTGATGTGTAGCTTGGCATCAACATATATACCTACTCGACAATATACAAAAAACATGTAGCGACACGACAAACAAGTAATACAATAATCACGCCTACTCATTTCGATGCTATTCTCACATAGGGACTCCCGCCACAGATGTGTATTTTGGCATCAACAAAATGGTTATTAATATTAATATACAAAACTCAACACTATATCATAAGATAATTAAATTATAGCGACAAGACATAGTCAATCAAAACTTTACAATACTCACTCCTACTATTTATGATTCCTGTCTCACATTGGACTCCCGCCACTGATGTGTAGCTTGGCATCAACATATACCTACTCGACAATGTTTTATGATATTAACTAAATTATACAAAAAACATGTAGCGACACGACAAACAAAATAATACAATAATCACGCCTACTCATAATTTCGATGCTATTCTCACATAGGGACTCCCGCCACAGATGTGTATTTTGGCATCAACAAAATGGTTATTAACATTAATATACAAAACTCAACACTGTATCATTAGATTAATTAAATTATAGCGACAAGTCCATCAAAACTTTACAATACTCACTCCTAATTTATGATCCCTGCTCTCACGTTGGGACTCCCGCCACTGATGTGTAGCTTGGTATACAAATAATAGTAGATTAGCACAAAACATGTTTTAGACTACATTCACTCTTATATAACTATACTCATGACATAATATTTATCTTTATCAAACAAACATTGAACTTAAATAACAGATATTTACCTATATGTGTTATCATATATCGATTTTCCCTTCAATTTTACATTGTAGTGTCGCCTATATAGACGAATTAAAAGACCTTAAATCGACCTGTTCTACATACAAAACGAACCAGAGCTCTTTGAATGTGAACATTTGAGCTTCTTAACAAATTCATAATTTCGTCAGGTCCCATAATATTCGTCTCTATTATGAGCATTGCTCTTTCAATCGTTAATTGAGGGCATTTAACTAAATAATGAAGTACCGTTTCCGTTTCTAAGCATCTACCACATGAACCATTTTCATGCAGGCCTAATCTAAATAAATCTAAATTCAGTCCTATGATACCAAAACTTAGTCGTCGAAATATCTTTTCTTCCTTCCTATGTACGGAGGTATCAAATTTGAGTGGTAGGTACATTAATACCTGCTTTAAAAAACAAAGTGAGTTTGCCCATCTCTGTTGCCAAATAATATTAATGTTATTCTTTATTTCCTGTCTTGCTTCAGCAAGAGTCATCTTACTGTATATCTGGATTGGACCATTGTGTCCCGCCTTTGCACATTTATCTGCAAATGCATTACCTTGAATGCCACAATGGGCAGGAATCCATTCAAAAGAAACCTAATGTTATTGTTCTCAAATGAGTTAACAAACTCAAAATTTCTTTTACCAAGTTATCATCTTTTACATTGCGAATGGCTAAAAGTCCACTCAAGGAATCACTAAAATTACTACTCCAACATATAAATTATCAAATTGTTCTACCCATGTTAGGGCTAAAATGATCTGCTTTAAACGATGACTTTGAGTAAGAAATCCTTTTACATTGTTTATAACAAAGGGCTGGCACCCAAAAGGCTGCCGATGACGTATACTGCCCTGGGATATGCGAACCATCTGTAAATATAACCCGCACAAAAAGAAACTGGACACTTGTTTAAGTTGAAATATTTAATATTTAAGTGCGACAGAGTGTACATTATCATATATTAATTAAAGGAAATTTAGTCCTCTCCAGGCAGAATATAAATTAAAGGTGTAATCGTTCATGCATGAACTGCCATGATCAGTTAACAATAGCAAGGTCTGTTTTCAAAAATAGCAAAAACAATGGATGTCCGCACCATTCGACTGTAATGAGTAAGCGTCTTGCTTGAAACAAGATGTGCGGGGCAAGTCTTTTATGACACCATTGTTTTTTATTTCCGTATAAAAAAATCAACATCAAAACAATACATGAAGATTCATATATACAAATAAAAGAAATTGTGCAAATCATACATGAATAAACAGTATAAAAGTAATGATAAGAACGGCTGGATAGCCCATATTCAGTTGTGGGGCATTAGACCCCACTGCTGTTCTTCCATGGGGACCAATAAAAAACTGAGTGTAATATTTTCAACCTTATTGTCATAAACAAACACCACAAATACACATTTTCCAATAAAACAGGGCCAGGTTATGAGAACATCAGCATATTGGTCTGTTTTGTAGCTTGTCTGTTTCATGTGTCCCTTGCAATTTCAACTATAGTTACCTAGAGAAGTGACATGTTAGAGACTGCCCAAATGGTTGACCAAGGGTGACATCAGATTTTGAAGATCTTTAGACTACGGTAGAATTCTTGAGAAAAATTTATATCAATTTTCGTGCTGAAATAAGGGCACAAATTGTAGTTTCGACGAATAAACCTTAGCCATGGAATTCCCCATTGTGTTACATTTGGATGAAAATGAAACCTACAACGTTCACAATTTGTCTTCATTGACACTTTTTCTATTGAGATGAAACTAAAAAAGATCACATTTGTAATGACATAATTATGCAGTGTCATGAATATAGCGTTTATATCATGCTTGTCAACATTTAAATGGTTGAATGGATGTTCCATTTTTGCTATTTGTGAAAACAGACCTTGCGGTGGTTAATTGACCGTGACAAGTCATGCATGAATGATTTCTCCTGGATTCTATGCTAATATCGAAGAGGGTTATTTTATTTTTAATTTGATATACAATAACATATATTTTATCTTTAAAAAATATGAGATATGTTGTCTTAAATAAGTGTCCAGTTTCTTTTTGTGCGGAGTATATATGAAGTTCTGTGTGCCATTTATTTTGTATCAACTCTTGAGTACATTGCAACTTATAATGAGGATTATCACTTTTATCTACATATTATTTTAATTCCAAAGATATATGTGATTCAAACAATGTCCATGGTGGAATAGAAATAATACAATTAAATTCTATTGTTACAGTATTTACATCTAAGGTTCTATATCCAAAAGGTTTATTACATTTCTTTAATTTTAAATACTCAAATTGCCAACAAGGCTGAATACGAGAGTGAAGAGGGTGCGTTTTTATCTTACTCACTGAGTACTTAAATTTGTCTGTCAACATTTGTCTTCTCAAATCAAGAGGCATTTCTCCTGTCTCAGCTTGGAGTGCATCTAATGGAGTGAGGGGAAGGGCTCCCATGCATATCCTCAATGCCTGATATTGAATGGAGTTCAATCCCTTTTTAATACTCTCTGAGGCGCTATCGTAGGCCTCGCATCCATAATCCAACAAAGATCGAATGTATGAACGATACACCATTAATAAAGACTTAAATGAGCTTCCCCATTTTGTTTCTGAGAGACTTCTCAGGATATTCATTTTCCGTTTACATCTCTTTATTATGAATACATATTAAATATTATTAAGTATGGTGAGCAAAATGTTCATTACTGAGTAAATATTGAGAATAAAAGAATGAATACATATTGATAATAATTATTTACAATATTGTCTATGCTTCACACGTACACAAGTCCGACATGTTTAACCCGTATCTTGCCAGACACGTTTAATACTTATTATTGTTTATAATGCGGGTAGTAAAATGCACTGTCGATACTGTATGGGTTATCTCGGCTAATTGTTGCTAATGAGCAGCTAAGATAAAGCGGCGTGGAATTCCCCAAGAGTACAAATATTTGCTTACCAGCTAGATTAACCGTCCAAGCGCTAATTCGATACAAACGTCGCATGGTTATCATACGTACAGAGATACCCGCAGTACCTTAACGGTTAATTACTACAATGATAGCAGAAAGGGGACAATCTGGAACCGTGCTAAAAATAATAATGGTCCATGGTCCAAACTTCTTGAAAATTGATCATGCTGATATTAATTCCATGTATCATCCACAATTTGGTTTGGTGGCTTTTGAAAGGAAACGATCTAAAACGGCGGATGGAACAATCAGCTTGTCTGTCGACGTAGGTATACAATTTGTATTGCTATTACTTAAATGTTCTTTTTCCACGTTATCAGCTAATTCTTCTTCTTCTTCTTCTTCTTCTTCTTCTTCTTCTTCTTCTTCTTCTTCTTCTTCTTCTTCTTCTTCTTCTTCTTCTTCTTCTTCTTCTTCTTCTTCTTCTTCTTCTTCTTCTTCTTCTTCTTCTTCTTCTTCTTCTTCTTCTTCTTCTTCTTCTAGTAGTAGTAGTAGTAGTAGTAGTAGTAGTAGTTGTAATAGTAGTAGTAGTAGTAGTAGTAGTAGTAGTAGTAGTAGTAGTAGTAGTAGTAGTAGTAGTAGTAGTAGTTAGTAGTGTAGTAGTAAGGCTCTAGTAACTTTTGGTAATATAAATATAACTAGGTATAAGAGAACCACTTTTTAGAGTTCTAAGGAAGTTTTTTTTTATAGATTTTTACAATGTTACTAGATCCTTAGTAACATTGTCAAAATCCTCAAAATCCAATTAACTTGAAATGTTTAGACATTACTTTCTGGACGTATCAGATCACACCAATACACATTTTATTAACCACCAATCACTTTTTGCACTTGTCAACAAAGTTACTAGATCCCTTTAAAGGTTCCCTGTATTCCAAAAGCAAGTTGCCTTCAACTATTGTTTATTAGTGTATACATCCACTATTTAAAAACTATTTTACCTACATATATATATGTTTTGTATATTTTAAAACATGTTAGCAATTATTTGTTCAGTTTGCCAAGGCCCATCTCCAGAGTAAAACAAAAACCCTTGTGACATCATCTCTCAATCACTGGTCAACTTACTGGAGATGAAAAAAAAAGACATACTTACAAAAGAACATGCTCACAATAATGTACTGCATGTTCCCATACAAAAGCTTATCAATGCCTTTCTTATATATCCTTATCATGGTTGAACTTATCTGACATAGCAACTGCTATTGAAATTGAGAGTGCCTCAGTTTGAATAGTATTCAAACATGTGATGCTATTGTGAGCAAGCCCTCATCTTTGGAGAAGTTGCATTCCACCCTGTATTGTTCATATTTTCAGTAATATTGAGTATTGATTGGCAAATGCTTCTGTATGGAAACTTGCAGTGCATGTTATTGTGAGCATGTTCTTTTGTAAGTATATCTTTTGTTCATCTCTGGTTAGTTGACCAGTGATTGAGAGATGATGTCACAAGGGGCTTTTACTCTGGAGAGTTTTTATTTTTATTTTTAGAGATGGGCCTTGGCAAACTGAAAAATATAATTGCTAACATGTTTTAAAAATATACAAAACATATATATGAAGAGCTCACTTCCAAAAGGCGCTTAATCCACTTTCCATACAAATTGAGTTAACGATATTATATATACATGTATAATCTACGTAGCTATCTAGGAATCCACATTTTAAGACAAATAACTCACTAAAAATCAAAATATAGAAAGTTAAATTTTCATATTCCCATAGGCACGTGTACACAGTGGGACAAAGGAACCTGTTCTCCTCGGAAGTTGAAAAAGTGGATTTAGCGCCTTTTGGTTGAAAGCTCCTCATATTATGTAGGTCAAATAGTTAACAAATAGTTGATGTATACACTATTATATCCCTTCTCGTAAGATTGTTGCATTAGGAGTGTACACAACAAGAACAAGAATAGTTTTGACTAGAAAAGATGTTTCCCGGTAAATAGTACCGGTAAATAGTACCTTTGTATTGTGACGTCACGCATAGTTTACCCTTTCCCCGGGAAAACGGGTACTATGCTTTTTTTTTGGCCCCACTCCCCCCAAACAAAATAAATAAAAACAAAACAAACAAAGCAAGATCATAGATTTTTTGCCCGCTCAGCTGTAGAGATGCGTGTTATAACCTCTCAGCGAGCGGATGTCTTGTTTTAGCTTGCGATAGATGCTCGACCAGCTTTTCTAAAGATTAATTAAACAAAAAATACAGAATATTTTTACCCGTGAATATCAATAAGTTTCAAAGAATATTCTAGAGGTGCATTTCATGTATAACATGGCGGTATTCGAATGCAAAACTTCCGAAAATGGGGCACAATTTGCATCGTTGATCTTCAGTGGCCGTGACAGTAATTCGTCATTCGACAGTTAAATTGCAGCGGTCACTGCACTGGCACACCGTGTGTATACATGTGTAATGTATTTCCCCATTCAATTATACATGTTAATGTAAAGCAGGTTAATTATTCACATTGCTGCGCGTGTTTTGCATTTGTGCGCGCGATAGTTGTTAATGCGCGTACTCATGAATGGAAAGGTAGCGCAATACGCGCTCTGCGCTAGGAATATTACGCAAAGGGGGCCAGTGTCACAAACAGAACACAGTAAGTGATGGTACCATGTTCAATGGTTTGTTTTCCTTTATATTACAGTAATACTATCAATGTTTTTTTTAAATATTATACTTTAATTTGATTTGAACGATACAGGTCGAAGGGATATAAAACAAATATACAATGACTCATTCTCGGAACAAGCTTAAACTATTCGCACTCAGGAACAACAATAGTACCATTCTCCCTCGGGCCGATGGCCCTCGGGAGAACAGTACTATTTGATGTTCCTTCGATGAGAATAGTTTTAGCTAGATCCTCGAGTGTCATTGTATATTTGTATAATACACAATGGTTGAAGGCAATTTGCATTTGGATTTCAGGGAACATTTAAAGGTAATATTTCCTTCTCTGTATTGCCATTGTTTCGTTTTGTTTTTATTTTTTTAGAGAGGGGACTTTTTAACAGGAGAAAAGATGGGCCACGTTCACTCGCTGATTGCGAACGACTCGTGTAAAACTATTTACGTGTGTTACCAAGGCAACTGCGAATTCAAACCGAGGGAGATACTGCTCAAGCCGCAAGAGGGCGCAAGAATCGTTATTAAGCCGGGTCCGTGTATCTTCGACATCCACGAGTACGACAGCAGCTCGCACGACGGCAAAGGACAGAGGATCGAACGACTGGATAAGAGGGCCAGAGGACACATATTGATTACATCTGACTACGAGATCAAGAGTGGGCCGGGGTGAGTACTAGATAAAAAAAACAAATGTAAGGGCTAAAGTTAGAGTTAAAGTTAGAGTTAGGGTTAGTATTTTCGACATCCATGTATGGTCAGTACGATTGAAGCGGGCCAATTAAAGGGCACATATTATACTGATCACATCTGACTACGAGATCAAGAGTGGGCCGGGGTAAGTACCTAAATACCTATGATTTTATATAGGGAAGCCGATGATAGGAGGGATTAGGGTTAAAGTTAGAGTTAGGGTAAGGGTTAGTATTTTCGACATCCATGCACCAGTACGATTGAAGCGGGCCAAAGGGCACATACTGATCACAGCTGACTATACGAGATCAAGAGAGGACCGGGGTAAGTACCCAACAGACGTATGCTTTTATACAGGGAGGCCTGTGATATGAGGGAATAAGGTTGAAGTTAGAGTTAGAGTTAGGGTTAGTATTTTCGACATCCATGCATCAGTACGATTGAAGCGGGCCAAGAGGGCACATAATACTGATCAGATCTGAATACGAGATCAAGAGTCGGCCGGGGTAAGTACCCAACAGACGTTTATTTTATACAGGGAGGCAGGTGATAGGAGGGATTGGTTAATGTTGTATCCGTATTACCAATAGAAGCATGGAGCAGGTTTTGGTTTTTAACATTTCCCTTTTGTTAAAAATAAAAAGATATTTACGATTGAAGGGTTCCGATTTGTAACAATCTACTGGATAGTCATAACTCGATCACTGATTCTCACACAACACCCAAAGGATGATCAGATCACGTAAATAACAATTCTACCAACCGTTCATTACTTTAAGCACATGCAAACAAAGTTACCTTTGATTATTCAAGCATCTTCCCATAGTTTATATATTAAACGATTGTTCTTTCTTTCAGGTTTATTGGTCTACCCGGAAAGTGGAGGAAATACTTCAAGAAACAATAAGAAATCGCATCAGAGCCCAACTTTCCAACTTCAAGCTCCTACCATCTTTAGCAACGTGATTGGAGCAAACTGACAGATTTAATAAATTCTTACCACCCTATATAAGTAACAGTTTTTCCAGTTAAGACTGGTGTTTTTAAATCGCGTAAAATCACTCGATTTCGTCACTTAAAGAAGAAAGAAAAAAATCGCATCAGAGCCCAACTTCAAGTTCCTACCATCTTTAGCAACGAAAGTGACATTTCCCCTTCTTCTTTTTTGCTTTGCGTATGGAAATAAAACATGCACAAGATACGTGAAACGGTCGCCTTAATCGCGAACGATTCGTCGCGCACCGTGCGCGTAATCTACATACAAAGCGCAACGGAGATGTCAAAACGCAGGGATACGATAGAAGTCATCATCCCGCCGGGAGAGGGCGCCAGAGTGGAAGTGCCCAGAGGTCAATGCACTTTTGAAATCACCGAGTATGACCGCAGCGCTCCAATGGGAAGCGAGAGAAAAATCGAGACTGTTAAAAAGAGAGCACGCGGCCACATCGTGATTACAGATTCCAATGTGAGGATCGGACCGGGGTGAGTCCATTTTTTCTTTTTCACAATTACCCCTCTTTAGATAATAATACGAAGGAAATTCTTTTTTTTGTTTTTGATTAATTTTTGCTAGATGTCAAAGAATTCTCCCAAAATAGACAGAGATAATGTGAAACAGGAATATTTTTTGATAGATTTCAAATACAAATAAAGTGTTCTTTCGTGAAGAGTGTTGGAAATTAGACTTTATAATTATTATGTATTTCTATTTGCAATTTCAAGGCCTTTCAAACATTCCCGAGTAAGATCCACATCTTTACGAACTGCCCCCTGGACAATCCCCCCCCCCCCCCCGTCGATTGTATGACGATAAGGATTGTATGATTGTATGGGGGTGGGGGCATCGACATAAAAAAATACGTCGATGGGTGGGGGTGATAGTCTAGGGGTAATCTACAGGGTGTTAATCTAACAAACTCCCATATCCCTGATCTAACACTCTCGTTTTGGCAGCGTTCCGGGGGTAATCGCTGGAGGGAATTATTTTCTTGGAGTAATTGTCCTAGGGGGGTAATTATCTTAGGGTATATTGTCCTTAGGGGGTAATTGTCCGGGTGAAGGTTGTCCGGGGGTATTTACCAGGGGGGGGGGGGGGGAGGGGTAATAGTCCGAGGGTAATTGTCCAGGGGGTAGTAGTCCTAGAACCCGTTATAACTACAGCAGAGAGGTGGGAAGGACGTCCTCTCTGACTACAGTATGTACTTTCATCAGCATAATTATTGCTTTGCCTGAAAAAGCCCTGTTGTCAAAATGGTTGGTTAAACCATGGACCCTGTCCATGGTTAAACACGTCCCCGTATAAAATGCCCCGTATGGATCACGGCGACGCAGTTACTTGTGTGGTTAATAACATTTTTTTTATAAAATCATGTTGTTCTCTCTTTTAATAATAAAACAAAATAATAATAATAATAAATCACTTATAGAGCGCGGAAACTATGTGTATATATTCTACCGCGCATATTAATATTAATACCCATGGTCATCAGGTATATTTCAAACCCACACAATGATATTGCATACTTTCTCAACTCCCCGGGGAGCATACTAGCCGTGCTGCCACTGATGATGGCGCAAAGACTTTTACCATGGATAGTACTAGTACTATCCATGCTTTTACTATCTCCAGCTATTTAATGGGTACTTGGTCGGGTGTTTATTAGCCTGGGCGCTATCATATGGCTGCCATTGGCTAGTATGCTCCCCGGGGAGTTGAGATGATGCGCAATATAATTATGCGGGTTTGACCTGTACCTGATGACCAAGGGTAATAATAAAAGCGCATAGGGACATGCAATTGTGCTTATGTGTTATGCGCTATATAAAAGTGTTTCATCATCATCATCATCATCATCATTATTTAGTACTTCCAGATATCATGGTAACGCAGTTACGCGTGTGGTAAATGTGTGGTTAATAACATCTTTTGTATTAAAATATGTAATTGTTCTCTCTTTTACTATCTCCAGGTATATAAGACTCCCAGACAAATGGAAGAAATACTTCAAGCACAGCGCTTCTGACTGATGACCAAAGATGCAACGCTTGCAGCAACGCCTACGTGTTTGTTACCTCCGCCAACGAAGTTGGAGGAGGTTATGTTTTCGGTCCCGTTTGTTTGTTTGTTTGTTTGTTCGTCACCAGTCTCCTGCGCACAGGATATCACAGATATCTCAACCAATTTTTCGCAGAAGCTTCGTGTTCATCTAGAATAGAATCCATTAAATGTTCAAGGTCAAAAGTCAAAGGGCACGGTCAAGGTCACGCAAACAACAACATTCGAGTTTTGGCCGAGGTATGCACTCCCTGAGTGCACTGCGTCTAGTTTTTGTAGTTAACTGCTTTATTCGTGCATTTTTCAAAACAATACATAATCATAATTGTACATAACATTTTCGAGTATTCACAATATAATTACCAGTTAAAAGTATAATTATACAAAAATAGTACAAACAACAATAGTGTTCCATTACAAGTAAAAGAGAAAGCATAAACATAGGAGTCCGCCATCATCACCTGTAAGCTTGAGATCGATGGCGGCCTTACATAGTAGTCCTAATCGCGACAGAGATTTTTTTACTAAAGGGGTCAAATTTGCACCCTTAAGGGTGCAGAATCTTGCTACAATAGAAGCACCCGTAATTTTGCACCTCAAAGTGGGGTCTGCACCCTTTGGGCTGCACAGTTGCACCCTTAGGTATGTTTGGATGCACGTCCGCAAATATGAACCCTTATTCTTATGGCAGGATCATAGTTCAAAACACCACTTCTAGCCACAGAGTTAGTAAACACGAAATAAAGTAAGGGCTAGAACAGTATAATTATTTTTGTAGCGAGTAAAGTGTTGATCGTTTTTTTTTGTGATGGTACAATTATATGCAAATTAATAAATAATGAATATTGTAAGATGTTGGAACACCATCTGTTAAACCGGAAAGAAAACAGTGTGTCACAGTTTGAACACACTGTGTAGACTAAGTTGAATTGGGGCGTTTTAACAGTGTGAACTCTGTGAACACTGTGAATACACTGTGAGCACTCTCTTGCCGTGATACACATTGTGAGCAAGCTATTTTACACATTGTGAATGCAGGAAATTTCACACTGTGGTGACAGTGTGCTCACAGTGTGTTCACGTGTTCACAGTGAGTTTTGGGGCCACTCTCTATGTAATTCCCGCATGTTTTGGATTTTTTGTTACCAAATGTTTTGTTTTTTTAGTTTATTTATTGGTATACGTTTTAAACTGATCAGCAGCAGTGCTGAAAGGATCTGATTCAGTGTACATATCAAAATCATACATTATACATAATAGAATATAGTAATTGCCTACATTCGAATTAAATCAATTTAAACATTAAAAAACTATCAAACAAAGCTACCAGTACCATAAACAAAAAATGTATGTCAAATCATTTTGCGTAATTCAAACTTTATAAGCCGGTATAAAGTAAATCAAAACACGGCTTGAGAAAGTCTCCAGTTGGGGACGAAAGCTTGGCCAATCTACAAATTAAAAGTTAGTTGAAGCTTAAACTGTTATGTATAAATTTAAAAAAATGCATGTTTATAAATTACCTAATTAAATAATGAGTATATTTCTAAATTACTAATTACAAGACTATTAGTCTAAATGCATGTTTATATAATTAAATTATGCAACGTACTGCAAAGTTAATCAGTATTTGAACAAAATTCAAGGCAACAAGTCTACAATGACATCATCTGAATTACAACAAAAAATAACTACAACATGCTCATGTTCAAAACATTGATAACAAGAACACAATCCAAACATATTCATGGTTTTAATGTTCTTGCCAAATAGGGTATAGTTGATTTGCGATATCGTTCTGTGTTACATTTAACTGTACACAATCCTGACATATTTCGTAATTGCTTGTATTTGTACTAGCTTTTAGATCGGGGGAGCAAGTGTCTATGTTTAGGAGATTGCAACATTTGTGTGCCAAAATTGATCAACAATGTGTTCTGCGTGAGGGAAGTGATGGTAACTTTACAGATAAATAACGCTACACTGTATGATCATAGTCTCTACTCTTTATCCAATATAATATATAAGTGCTCTTTTTTTAACAAACTCGATTGCGTTGTTTTGAGCATCAGTAATTGAGGTATGCCAAACTGGACAGGCCATACTCTAAAATGGGTCTAATGTAGCTGGTGTAGACGGTCACCATATAATTTTGGGTGTTGTCGATCTCCTTAGAATTATTGAAGGGGGGGGGGGGGGGGGGCGGCCCGTTGCGTCTCGCGCTTCCTAGCGCTACGCTGTACTACATGTCAATGTATATCAACATAGGTAGCATGAAATGAATATCAATTTCATTAAATTATTTCATTTAGTCATTTATTCAATTCAATACTTATCACACTGTATATCAATATCGGTATTATTATTGTTTCATTAAAGTTGACTTTGTTGTTGGGCGAAATTCTGATATTAAACGTTTTAATGCAGCTTAGACTAAATGCAAATTGAGTAGTCGTAACCAATTTAGGGTGCGGTTCGTTATTCCGAAGGTTCGTTATTCCGAAGGTTCGTTATTCCGAAGGTCTCGTTATTCCGAAGAGTATCGTTATTCCGAACACGCAAATTTCCTATACTTGAGTGTTCGTTAATCCGAAAATGAAATAGGGTTCGTTAAGTCCCGAACATTTGTTGCATTATTCCGAAGAGTTCGTTATTCCGAAGGTTCGTTATTCCGAAGGTTCGTTATTCCGAAAGCGGTTCGTTATTCCGAAGGTTCGCTATTCCTAAAATGAAATCGGGTTCGTTATTCCGAAGGTTCGTTATTCCTAAGGTCCGTTATTCCGAGGGTTCGTTATTCCGAAGGTTCGCTATTACCTAAAATAAAATCGGTTCGTTATCCGAAAATGGATATTTTGGGTTTGTTATAATGCTATAATTTCATATAAAGAGATAAAATAAACTTAAATGTGTGATTGGTCTGGCCAAGAGGAGGGAAAGGGGGGAGGGGTATGCCTTAATGCAGGCTGTAAATTGAATAAACAAAACACAAACTATAGTATTATAACAAGCCGATTTAATTTTCGGAATAACGAACCCGATTTTTATTTTCGGATTCAACGAACCATTCGGAATAACGAACCTTCGTAATAACGAACCTTCGGAATAACGAACCCGATTTTATTTTCGGATCAACGAACCTTCAGGAATAACGAACTTCGAATAATGAACTTCGGAATAACGAACCTTCGGAATAACGAACCTTCGGAATAACGAACCTTCGGAATAACGAAACCTTCGGAATAACTGAACCTTCGGAATAACGAACCTTCGGAATAACGGACTGTAACCATTAATTATACAGTTGTTTGAATGTGACTTTGCATAATTTTTGCATAATTTTGTGTTATGTGTGCTGATCGTGTGTGCATGAGTTTTTTGACGTTGAACATGTGTGTATTTATGTGTACATATGTGTGTATGCGTGTTTGTGTTGGTATGTAAACGCCTCCAATCCTGGACAAAATTGGACACCCTACATTCCCTACAACATACACCCAGTACGTCCACGGTTGTGCTCTTTAAGGGGACCACCAGGCAAAGAACAAAAACATTATTATATGTTTTTCGTACCGTTTTGTGAATATCAAATAGATGCCCAACATTTTGCAAAGGGTTGTGTAATTCATTAATAAACAAAGCAATTAATTTTCCACCACTTACGGAACCACTGCTATTTCCTGGTTCCATACGGGACTAACCATTTGCGAGTGCGCCAATGCTATTACGCGTACATTTTGTAAAACAATAGATTCCCCGGGCGATTCGTTCGCTCTGCACACATTGCAATTCATCGCACGCACTCGCAGTCTTCGCAATTCAGACCGCAATGAACGCATGCTTTAGAATGGTGATGCGTTTCCAATTATTCTTTTCTTTTCTGGAAACATATGTTTGTGAACTTGTTGATGGAATGGAGATACTAAAGATGTTACCTTTCTTTAATAAGAATATTATTTTTGGGTGGTGGTACCCTTTAAATTACAAACACAGTGGCTGTCCTCATTATTACTTCTTTTTTTTTTGTCCTCTATTGACGGCGCGTATATAATATTATAGATCGGGCAAACAACTTCAGACCACCCCCCGGAAAAAGCCCGTAAGTTCACGGTCTCATATATGTACATTAACATGAATTAGAAATAAGGAGATAATGTATGATTTTTACTGTGTTAACTTAATCAAAATCTCTGTCTTGTTCAAATATCCCCACACTTCCTATTCCAGGAATAACCATAATGATGGTAAATAGACAATGATGATAGAGAGAAAGAAAAAAAAGTCGAGTGACTGGAGGCAAACATTACATTGCGTTATTGTCTCTCGCTCTGTG